>MU183066.1:0-23198 GCA_016904865.1 Pissodes strobi | reverse complement strand
CTTTCTCTTTTGATCTTCTCTTCCTCCTTTGGGCTTCTAGGCCACACTTGCACGTAGCTTTGAAATAAGTATCTTTTATTCTGCAATACCCGCTATAAACACCGTGCGCTCCACTTACCCGTTTTCGAGATCTAGATTCTCGATAAAAACCGTCTAATAACTACATCTGTTTTCTATACGCCCCGGCCTTCTTGAACTTGTCAATATTAACATTCTCTCACAGGAAGTCGGGAAGAAATATTAACTTCAGTTCGGACAAAGGGCTTATTAAATTAGGGGTGTATAAATGCATTTTACAAGTTAGTAGGTAATTATTTTTCTACCGTTTAGGGTCTTCAACTGTTCGAGGTGGTCGAGGATTTTTTTTTGTAGTCGGAGGGGTTCGAAGTAGATACAGATGCCGTTTTGAATACTTATTATTTATTGTCTTATTGACACCGAGAAAAGACGCCTCCTCTAACCAGACCAGTCTAATGTCATTGCTGTGTGAACCAGCCTCAGGTGGCAATTTCTACCGTGCGATCGAATATCAAGTGCTCCGATTGCTTGAGGGCGTTTCTTCAATAGCGTTCTAATATATTCTTTGTTTAGAAAATTACAGCCTATAGCATAAATGTATACATTAGGCTGTGCGTAGAGAATTGTGCAGAACTAGTACCACGCCAATAGACAATCTCGTGTTTACTCTTTATATAGATGGTCGCTTATACAAAAAGAAAACCGGTGTAAATACTCGCCATCTACCTGTTGTGTAAGGTTGACTCTTCGAGATACTCGGCCGTGATTTACGCACTTCCAATACATCGGCGATTAGGCCAAATGTTCTTCTCCGGGACTTATCGCCAGCACGACACCTTGTCGCTGACACCCTCGACACACCGACATTTTTAATTCGGTGACAACCGCTAAGGCCGTGTCTGAACTAATGGTATGTAACAAGAATATTCGCGAGCAGCAATTGTCGTTACCAATCTTTTCATTTGGATGCCTCGATGTGACGTCGCCCTGACTATCTGGATAGCAAAGAGAATAAGTTGTGTTTCTATATTTAATATCATAATATCCACCAAACAAGAACAAGGATGTTGTTACCACTGTATTCATAAAGGCTTAGTCGAAGTACTCAAAAGTAAGTCTGACCAAAGCAGGTTCAGTTGAAGGTTCTTATGACATTCATTCTATGGATGTTACAGCATCTTGGCTTTTGAAATATGAGGAGCAAATATTGACGTCAATGTACATAGACCAGTAGAGACCAAATAAGCAACCAAAAGAGCCCTTACATTGAGTAATGTGATTTTGGCTATATTTGAAATAACTTAAAGTCACTAAACCAGATTACATAAAGAGCCACTATTACTAACATGACCGTTTTTTGGTTTTTTCAAGTAGGAACTTACTCACTGCAGTATTATGAGGAAATAGAAAATATCTTTGTTTTATTCATGAACAATCTTACATTTTGGCTATGGTACCATATAAAGTCCTTCTGGTCTATGGAAGACATACTCGATCTTGAATATCCATCAGAAACATGATCAGCAAATAAAAGTTGATGATCAAAATTGTCACGCGTTGCTTGAATTGAAAGTTACTGATGAGATTCTTACTTATCAGCAGCAGTGATAAAAGCAAAAACTTAAGGACACCATCAGGAAGTCAAAAAATCGTTGAGGCTGAACCGAATAATGATAAATAAAGGAAGAACATCGATCATTAATCTCTGTAAACGGGGCCTTAGCCTTAAACCAACGACGGCTCTATTAGTCTGCCTACTTTCTGTGATTTTATGGCCCTGCTCCCTCGATTCCGAGCCTGTTATCTGGGAACTTTAATGACCCGAGATGGTGTTAAAAAGGAAATAATTAGACGCTCGGAGGCGAGACTCCTTATAATTGTTTCACTCTCCTCTCCGTTTTCGACGACTCTCTCATTGATAAAAGTGTTGCGGTCGTCCCGTCTAATTGCTGCGATGCTTTTCGTTTACCTGCCCATCGGAATAAATTTAATGACGAATGCCCCACGAGATAACGCCCAATTATCGAGGTTTTTTGGTTATCGTTAGCGTAGAGAAGAAAATTTTTGCCAATTTTATTCATTGAAATATTTGGTCCGAGCAAGTTCGGTGTTTGCTCAAATGTGGGTAATTGTATCGTCGGATATAAAAGACACTTTTAGTCATTCTATGATCACCGTTTTTTCCTATAAACCGATATACACAGTAAATTAGAGTTGTTAAATTGTAGTAAAACTCTCCAGAATGTTGACAATAATGAGAAAATGATATTTTTGAGTCTCCCTTATACGAATATATTTCTTGAATCAGTGAACCTATTCAGCCTACTTGATAAATTAACATATATGCATAATAAAAAAGTAAAATAAAAAAATGGCATATTGGCTGTCCCTCGTATTTCACTGTTTCTAAAAATTGATATTCTATAATATCATTTGGAGCTTTGTAAATTATAGGATAATGTTAATGTTGATGACTCTCCCCTTTCTTGATAATTAGTTTTAACATTAAATGGGCGATAAAAACACAAAAATTCATAAAGACATTTTTGGTTATTCCTCGTATATCACTATTCCTTAAAGTCGATAAATAATGTAAATTGGATTTGTAAAGTGTCCAATTATCAGTCACGCCTTTAATGAAATTAATCAGATCGTTGTACAGGGTTTCCCTATTTACAGCCTTTACTTTCGGAGCTATAAAAAACTTTAAATATAAAAGTTAAAGAATCAGAACAAAAATAATAATAATAATAATCATCATCATCATATCAGCCTATTTCCGTCCACTCCTGAACGTAAGCCTCTTCCAATTGTCTCCAGTGGTGTCAATCTTGGGCGGTTTGGATCCAGTTTTTCCCCGCGTGATGTCTCTGGATGTCGCCCCTCCACCTCGTCTGGGGTCGCCCAACACTTTTTTTTTGTTTCCCTAGGTCGCCATTGGAGGATGGCCCTGGTCCACTTGACTCTGTCCCTCGCCACATACCCAGCCCATCTCCACTTATTCCTTGTTACCGTTTCCATGACGTCTGTGGCTCCTGTCCTTTTCCTAATGACATCATTCCTTATTCTATCCCTAAGGCTAATACCCAGCATTGAACGTTCGATGACTCTCTGACACACTCTCAGGCGATTGACACTTTTTTGTGTGAAAGTCATAGTCTCCAGGCCACACGTCATGACTGGTAGGATGCAGCTGTCGAACACTTTCCGCTTTAGATTAATTGGAGGTCTAGGATTTTTTAGGATGTGAGAGAGGTTACCATACTTTACCCAGGTGAGGCGCACCTTTCTTGCAATCTCCATCGTTTGGTTTTCACTCCCAAACTTTATTTTATGGCCTAGGTACACGTATTAATCCACTGTTTCAATATTAATGTTGTCTAGGGTGACTTGGGTGTTATCAGGACTCATGATCTTGGTCTTACCTAACTTCATCTGAAGCCCCACTGCTTGTGATGCTTCTTTTAGCTCCTTTAACATGTTGGTGAGTTCCTCATGAACATTGCTAAACTGGATAATGTCATCTGCAAAACGCAGATGGCTCAAGTACCTCCCGTCAATGTTAATGCCTTTTGACTCCCAATCCAAGGTCTTGAAGACTCCTTCCAAAGCCAAGGTTAAAAGTTTTGGGGATATTGAGCCTCCTTGTCTAACTCCTCTGTTTATGGGATTTTTTCTGTGTTGAGGTCTTCCGTTATCTTCACGTGAAAAGTGGCATTCTCGTAACAGTTCGTGATAAGAGTGGAGTATCGGGAGTCGACCCTAGCCTTATCCAATTCATTTAGTACTGCCCATTCTTCTATCGGGTCAAATGCCTTTTGATAGTCGGCGAACCCTAGGTGAAGAGGGAGAGGGACATTGTATCCCCTACATTTCTCCATCAGTGTCCGCACAGTCTGGATATGGTCGGTAGTGCTATAGCCTTTTCTGAATCCCGCTTGTTCTATGGGTTGATAGAAGTCTAGTTTTTTGACTCAGGCCTCTGGTCAGGATCTTGCTAACTAATCTGTACAAGCTACATAGGAGGCTGATGGCCTAATTTTCGAGCTTGCTACAGTCTCCTTTCTTAAATAGTATTATGACCTCGGCGTTTCTCCATGCTTCTAGGATGCGGTCCTTCTCCAGACACTTATTGAGCAGGATGAGGATTGTTTTTTTCAGTGTTGCTCCTCCTTCTTTCAGCATTTCTGCCGTAATGTGGTCTTCTCCTGGAGCCTTGCGGTTTTGCATATATCTATCTCAGTGCCTCTTTTAGTTCGGATGTATCGATCTCCGGTATTTCCTCCGATCCCACATTTAGAATTTGTGCTCTGCTATCTCTCTGGTAACCTGCTTCTGTCATTTTCTGTCCGCAGAGCTTTTGGTAGAAGTTTTGGATGATGGTCACGATCTCCTGCTTCTCATACACTACTGTTCCCTGTTCATTTATCATTTTTCGTATGGTTTGTTTTCCTCTTGTCATATTCGATCGCAATTTCTTCATGTTAAGGTTATCTTCAATAGCTTGCTGTATGAGATCACTTCTTATCTCTTTCTTTACTTGTTTGTCAATGATTCGGTAGTCTGGCGAATCTCTATCCATCTCTCTTCGAGTTTTTTGCAGATTTATTGTGGTTGCACTAAACTTTGATGGCCCGTCCTTTTTGTAGTGAGCATACTTGTTTCACTGAGGTTTGGATGCTCTTGGTTATTTCTCGGATAGGATGTTAAGGTCTAGATTTTTCAGCGTCCCTACAGGTTGAAGTTTTCGTTCTATGTAGGAGTGATATTTATCTCTCTCTCGTGTTGGAGTTCAAGGAGGATCGCTGATGATTTCTTCTGGATCATCTTTTTTCTTTCGAGCCAAGTATTTATGCATATTTTCGCATTCACAAGCCGGTGGTCACTTCCTGTATTAAAACGATTTAGAAAAGATACATCCGCGCAGTGTTGTTTCACTGTGGTTAGGATATAATCAATCTCGTTCTTTACCTGTCCATTCGGGCTTCTCCACGTTCACTGTTGTTACTTGGACTTTTTAAAGAATGTGTTCATGCAGAACATCCACCCCTGTCGTTTCTCGTGCCCAGGCCGTATGAACCAATGATGTCCGGTTCTCCAACCTTAGCCTTGAAATCGCCTATGATTTAGAGATAACCCCAGAAATATTATAAAGGAATCAAATTGATTACATTCTTTTTAATAAAAGATTTAGAAACAGCTTCACGTCAGTAAAGACCTATCCTCGGGCAGATATCTCTTCAGACCATAATCCGGTAGTTGGATCTCTCAGAATGAAGCTTAAACATATTAAAAAGAACAAAATGGCCTCCAAATGCTGGAAATAAAGAGACTTAAGCAAATACCAACCAGAAAACAAGTGAAAACAGAAATTCAGAACACCTTTAAAAATATTCCAAAGAAATGTAACGAAGAAGATCTTGGGACGATGCAATGCGAGATTGATCGAGTCGGCGAGATACCTTAGACCTATAGCTACCAAAAAGAAGCCCTGGATGACTGACGAAATCCTACGGCTGATGGAATTTAGGCGATCTTATAAAAATAAAGATATTCCAAACTACAAACGTACACAACAACAGATCAATAGGGAAATAAGAAAGACTAAAGAAAGACATCTTAAGGAAAAATGTGAAGAGATGGAAATTCTGGAAAGTAGGTACGGCCACTTTAACATGCATTAGAAAGTCAAAGAAGCTGCAGGCCTTTTTAAAACACAAACGAGTGGCAGTTAACCGATAAAAATGGCAAGATTATAATAGATAAGAAGGTCAAAATAGACACTTGGAAAAACTATGTTGCAAAACTCTTTAACGATGACAGAGGTGGATGTCCTTATTTTTCTTGTTTTACAGGATTTTCTATTACCACATGCGAAGGGAAAAATGCCATATTACAGATGAAAGACAGTAAAGCTGCTGGTCCAGATGATTTCCACTCAGAGTTTCTGAAACTATTTGATGATGACTGTATAAAATGGCTGACAACAATCTTTAACTCCATATATAACTCCGGAAAAGTACCTCAAGCCTGGCTTAAGTCTACATTTATAACTATTCCCAAAATATCAAACGCAAAACACTACCGCACCATAAGTCTCATGAGCCATTTATTGAAACTTTTCTTAAAAATTCTGCAACAGCGAATATGCAAAAATTGCGAACAACACATCGGACGAACCCAATTTGGATTCAGAAATGCAGTGGGGACCAGAGAGGCGTTGTTCTGTATCCAAGTACTCTTCCAGAGATGCAGAGATATCAACTGCGACATCTATGTTTGCTATATTGATTACCAAAAAGCATTTGACAAAGTCCAACACGACAAACTAATTGAGGTACTGAGGAGGATTGGTCTAGAAAACAAAGACTTAAGAATTATAGCAAACCTATACTGGAACAAAACTGCCACCATTCGCACTGAAGGTGAAGAATCTGAAGGTATTAGAATACAAAGAGCAGTAAGAGAGGGGTGTGTGTTGTCTCCTCTCCTGTTTAACCTATACTCCGAAGAAATATTTAAAGAAGCTCTGGAATATCTAAATGAAGGCATATGGTGAACGGAGAATTTCTAAATAATATCAGATATGCCGACGACACGATAGTATTCTCCAACAGTCTCCAAGGACTACAAGAGATAATGTTAAGAGTTACAACCACTAGTCAACAGTTCGGACTAAGTCTAAATACAAATAAAACGAAATAGATGGTCATCAGTAAAAATCCAATACCAGCAGGACAACTATTGGTAGTTGGTAAAGCAATAGAGAGGGTTAACAAATATACATATCTTGGCACTACAACGAATGAACAGTGGGATCACTCAGTTGAGATTAAAGTTCGCATTGAAAAAGCCAGAGCAGTTCGTAAAGATGGCTAAACTTCTAAAAAGGTTATCTACTAAGATAAGACTTCTCCGCTGCCATGTATTTCCGATGCTCCTCTATGGGGTGGAATCCTGGACCCTCACAGAGGCTAGCAGTAAAAAACTGAAGGCGTTCGAAATGTGGCTGTATCGACGCATACTAAGGATTTCTTGGTCAGAACACATAACAAATAGGAGTGTCTTGGAAAGATTTCATAAAGATGTGGAGTTTCTCAAAACTATCAAGAAACGAAAACTAGAGTAATTCGGGCAGATTATCAGAAATAGAGAAAGATATGAACTTTTGCGACTGATAATCCAGGGGAAGGTGTTCGATAAAAGAGGACCGGGAAGAAGAAGAATATCGTGACTGAAGAATTTAAGATCTTGGTTCAATATGTGAACAACTGAAATTTTTCGAGCAGCTGTAAACAAAGTTCAGATAGCCCTGATGATCGCCAACATCCGATGATGGATAGGCACTGAAGGAAGAAGAAAGCCAGTGAATCAGTTAAGTATGCTTGATGATTCACTATAATAAAAAAGTCATATGAAAAAAAAATAATTTTCGGCTTTCCCTGGTATTCTAGGATTCTTTAAAACCGATCGTAATCGTGAAATACAAGGGACAGCCAAAAATTCCATCTTTCATTTGATGTTTTTTATTATAGTGAACAATCAAGTATATTCACTATTTCATTGGCATATTCGTAAATGCAAGGCTGAAAGCTGAGAAAATTTTCTATAGGATAATCGGCGTTTTCTTCGACTTATGGCCGTTGGAAAATAAATTTACGATTTACAGGCGATACATTTTTGCACCATCTCGGTTTTTGGCAATTTTCGAAATAAGGAGCTATATTCAAAAATGCAATCCAGAAAACTGAGAAAATTTGCTACAAGATGAAGGAATATTCGCGGAAAATCGGCGTTTTCCTAGGACTTATGGCCCTCCTCTCGAGGACTTTACCTTGTCGCGGTAGCCTCCAATATCCAGGGAGCGATGCCGGCGGTAGCGTAGCTACTGGTAGGGCCATCCATGCCGGTAAGGCCTCGATGGATGGAGGCGAAGCTAAAAGTCCAAAAACGCAGCGTCTGACCCAGAATAGGCGGCTGCAAACCATGTCTGTTCCCATAGTGGGCAGCTGACCCAAGCACTCACCAACACGCCCGGCCAGCGTGGTGTTTTAAGGCTAAAAACGCGTAAATGAAAATGCAAAGGAGAAAGAAAAGGCCCTTAGTGCCCGGCCGATCACCCGTTCCCAGCCATGGCAGCGGTTGGATCGGACGGGGATCAGAGGGTGCGAAGAATCACCGGGTAGAACCAAGGACGACGAAAACTATATGTTGCTACATATAATACGAGAACGCTTCTACAAGACCAGAAGACTTTTGAGCTGGAGGAGAAACTTAGCAGAGTACACTGGGATATATTCGGTCTTAGCGAAATACGCCGAAGCGGAGAACAACAGCTCAGACTAAAATCAGGAAACACGTTATATTTTAAAGGAAACAAAGACAGATCTGAGGGAGGAGTGGATTTTATAATACACAAAGTACATAACGATAAGTTCCATCACCTTGGGAGTGTAAGCCGTAGAGTTTGCTTATTGATGCTGAAGGTAACCCAAAGATACAGTATTAACATCATTCAAATATATGACCTTTTATGAAGGCGTTGCCATGGCCATGTCTGAGGTTCCAACACATATTATTTTCAGTAGTAATCGGAGATTTTAATGCTAAACTTGGAAAAAGGCAGGACGGGGTGAATTCGCCTTTGGAAAGTATGGGATAGGAGAGAGAAATGACAGAGAAAACCTCCTGTTGCAATTTCTTTTAGAACACCGCCTTAACGCTATGAATACCTGCTTTAAGAAACCTCAACAATGAAAATGGACATGGATTAGCCCCGACGGTAACACGAAATAGATGTCATCATTACAGATAAGAAGCAAATCATACAGGATGTAAGAGTACTTAATCGTCTATCAGTGGGGACGGACCATAGAATGGTAAGAGCAACAATAATGTTAAATCTGAAAAAAGAGAGAAGAAAACTCCAAAATACCAGAAATGAAATACAGTTGCAAACAAGGAGGAATATCAAGGAACCATAGCTGAAAAGTTGGGAAATATAGACACAAATGATATAGAAAACCTAAACAATACAATACTACAATCATTACAAGAAGCCCAGCAAATACACTGTACCCAGCGAAGTGATAAAGAGGGAAGGATCTTAGTAAATACCCGTCATCTTATGAAACATAGGCGAGAAATGGTACACAGGCAATCAATCAATTGAGGATATTGAATAAAAATATATCGAAAGCCGCACGGAAGAATATTAGAGATTATAACACAAAATGGATAACGAAAGTTGTGGAAGAAAATAAGAACATGAAAGAAGTCAGGCAGAAATAATTAAACTGGAAAATGCAAACGGACAAATGATCACAAATAAAGAAGAAATCCTAGAAACTGTGAAATATTTCTATGCAAATTTATACTGCAATAACGAACAGCTGAGATGCACTGAGGACATCCCTCGAGCTTTAAACCAGGGATCGGAAGAAATGCCTGATATAACAGAGGAAGAAGTCTTAAAATCAATGTCGGAAATGAAGAACAATAGGGCGCCAGGTGAAGACAACATCATAATTGAGGCAGTTAAGGAAGGTGGAGAGCAACTGTTAAGGGCCGTAACAAAACTATTCAATAAGTGTCTTACAGAAACCACAACAGCTAAAATTTGAAATAATGCAGTTATAATAGTTATGAATAAGAAGGGAAATATTGCAGACCTGAAAAACTATAGACCAATTAGCCTGCCTTACTATCCCTCGTATATTGTTACCTTATTAGACCAATAAAGTATAATATGCAATAAAGTCAAGAACATTATAAGGAATGGCCTAATTATTGTGTGTCCCTCGTACACCAAAGTTTTTAAAAGCCGAGTAACATGAGTAAATCATAGACATAAAACTTGAAGCTATCAGTAATCTGAAAAAATATATATATTAACGTTAAGGGAAAATGATATTATTTTTAACTTTCCCCCGTAAATCGCCCCTTATGTAATATTATTCCCTACACCGACCGATCAGTACGCTAAAGTTGTGGGAGAATTTTGATATTATTATTGGACATGCCACTTGCACTAGATTTTATGTACTAAATTGCCATGACGCCCTTTGGCGCCGGCCCTGGTCACCAAATACCAGGGCACATCGACAAACCAAATAATAAAAATTATTGTGCTTTATTACTCAAAGAGTGAAAATAAAATTTAAATCGGAACGATCTATGAAGCGTTGTAATCTCGGTCTCCCGTTTCCGGTTGGGACGTAGGTAGAAGCCACAAAAATCCCAAAAATTAATTACCCCCCGAAATGGGCTGTCGATGGAGTTGTATCGTTGACAGCAAATTAGTGGCAGTCCGGGACTAATTTATATTTATTCGTGCCCATTTCGACCGAGTCGCACCACGGATAAGCCCCACGTAGATATAAAAGACACTGATTTACGGGGTTTATCGGTTTCAAGGAGTGGTGGTGTACGGGGGACGTTTAAGAATGCCTTTGCGTCTCTATCTTTCGGTTTGGCTACCTGTGATTAAAAAATTTACAAATAAGTATACTCATTGATTTACGGTTGTGATGCATGTCAAATTGCCTACGCTACAATAAGTAGCTGATTTTAAGCCGTGACGATGTACCAGGGAATTCATTTTATGCATTCATTGCTTTTATTAGGATTCAAAAATTCGCAGGATACAGGGGACACTCAAAAAACCATTTCCTTAAAAGCTCTTGTCATTCAGATATGTTTTGTTATGCATTACTTTATAATTTTAAATAGGAGCATACGGGGGAGAGCCAATAATAACATATTTCTAAAGATTTGTTTTTTACTTACGCGTTGTATACACAAGATAATATTTACAGAATATTGTTTAAAAGTTGTAATGAGTGTTTTTTTAAATGATTTCGCTCATCTCTGAAACAGTTGGGTAGAATATCTATAGACTCAGGTTGGGAGGTGGATCAATATTGGACGTCAATTATTAATAATGCACCGGCAGTGTTGCCAAATTGCTTACAAATTGCAAGCTACTGCGGAGCATATGAACATCGTCAAAAATTAATTTCCTGAATAACTTGAACATTTGCCATTTTAGGAAAAATATTTTATACATTTTTTTTTCTCTACTGGGAATTATCACAATTTTTAGGAAACATTTTTCTCCTCAAAACAACGTATCAATCAAGAATTTTTAGTGAGTAATTTATAACACCGATGCGATTCGTTCATATGACGTTGGCAGTGTTGTCAAATTGTTTTAAAATTTCTAGGTCATACCTGGAATATTTCTCAATTCTTTTCGTTTATTCTTGGAATAATTTTTTGTTTGTTTGTATATTTATTAAATTATCATGACTTTAATTTATTTGTTTCAGTTGACTCTGAAATTGCCACTTCTAATGTATTGATTTTTTTTATCGCCGCTTTTCTTATTATTACAATATCTGAATTATTTTTCCTCTTTATTTGCATACTTTCCATTTTTCATTTATATTCTGTTACCATCACGTTAATTTCATTTTGCTCTTTATTGCTTTCTAATAAATGTGTCTTCATTACATTTTAATTTGTTTTTAGTCGTATGTTTATTAATCTTAACTATGAAATTCATTACGAATGCCTTTTAATGTCGATAATGTTATATCAAGAGTTCTATTTCTTATTTATTATCGTTTAACTCTCAAGCATTTTCATTTATATCCCTTTATCGTAACTTTAACTTCTCTTTCATCTGTATTAACTTTTATTGAATTGATCTTTAATAGTTTTTAATTTGTTTGTCGTCGCTTTATAGTTTTAAACGCAAATTTAAATATTTTAACTATAGTTAATATTAAAATTAGTCTTAACCTTAAATTTAATTATAAATGCCTTTTAATGTCATACCAAGAATAATTCTTATTTAATATGGTTTATTTTTTAAATACTATTTTTAAATGGTTTTTCTTTGTTCTCATATCTTTAAATTTTCATTTGTATTTTTTATCTGTTAATTTTATTTTCATCTGTTAATGTATGTCAGTGCCATACCTAGAATAATTTTTAATTCTTATCATTTGCTTATATACTTATCGATTTTCATTTATATTCTTTTATCGTAACTTTAATTTAGTTTTCATCTGTAATATTTTTTAATTGATTTTTTGCCGCTGTGTGTAAATGCAAAAAATATTTAAACCATAGTTAATATTGGAATAATTAATTTTAAATTGAATTATATATGTCTCTCAAGAATACTATTTCTTATGATTTGTCTCTCAATGAATATTTGAAATACTTTTTCTTTGTTTGCGTATCTATTAACTTACATTTATATTTTTTTATCACAACTTTAATTTCACCTTGGTCTTTACTTGTTCACTAGGAATTTTTTAAACGAATTATAAATCTAATTATGCACTCAAAGAAGATTTGAATGATTTCTTCTTTATTTGCCTCTGCTTTGTATTTGCCCATTTCATTAATCTATGCATTCAGTTAATACTGAAATTAAGGCTTAAATTTAATTATCAATATCAATGTGATTATTTGTCTCTTAAAGAATATTTGAATAAATTATTTCTTTGCTTGTATACTTATTGATTAGCTTATATTTTTTTATTATAAATTTATTTCAGCAACTTGTTAATTTGTCGCCGCTGTATAAGGGTTTAAACCTTAATTAGTAGTGGACTTAATCTCTTAAAGAATTTTTCAATATTTTTTTCTGATTATATACTTATTTATATTAATTTTTATTCTTCTATCACAACTTGAATTTCACTTTATTTGTGATTTTTGATGTGAAACTTCTTTAGCGAGGGTAAAGTCAGAAAAAATGTATAGGTAGAGGGTTGAAAATTGCAGGACATGTAGCCGGGGTAAAATGAGGATCCTGGACGAAAACTGGACCCCGTACTCCCCTTAGTTCGGCCAGGAGAGGGGGAAGAAGAAAAAACTAAAATAATTAATTTCGGGAGAACGGAAAGAGCTATGGGGTCGAAATTTTTGTGATCATGAGAGGGCTATCTTTGATCATATTGGGGGGGGGGGGGTATAATTTAAGGGGTGATTTTGAAAATAAAAAACGTTTTTTGCCACTTCCCGGGATGCCTCAAAATTTTCGAAAAATGGGGAAAAATTGAAAAAAAAAGTAAAAAATTGTTCGGAAAGTTAATGAAAGTATTATAAAACACAATAAAAAGAGAAAATTAATAAAAAAAAGTTAAAGGAACGCGGTTTTCGGCGATAAAAAAGGCGAAGGAATTCAGCTACAAGGTCGGGGATGGCGAAAATGGGAAGAAGAAAATGCTTTGTAAAAAAAAACAAAAAATTTGGAAAAAATGGAAAAAATTGAAAAACGTAAAAAAAAATTCGGATAGTTAATAAAAGTATTATAAAACGAAATAAGAAAAAAATTAAAAAGGAAAAGCAAAAACAAAAGTTTGTTCTAAAAGTTAATAAAAGCATTATGAAACCAAATAAGAAAAAAAAATAAAATAAGAGAAAAAATTGTTCGGAAAGTTAATAAGAGTATTATAAAACGAAACAAAGAAAAAAAATAATAAAAAAAGTCAGAGAAACGCATTTTTCGGCGAAAAAAAAGTTGAAATAAAAGGAGAAATTAATTAAAATAGGGTCGAAACCGGGAGCAAAATTTGAGAAAAAAACTTAAAAAAAAATAGTAATAATAATAATAATTATAATAATAAAGCATTTATTTAGCATAGAAGCTACATATAAGTACAACAATTTATAATTAATTATTAAGTACAGCAAAGTGGTTAAATTTACAAAAAAAAAAAGAAAAGAAAAAGCGAAAGACATATTATAAAGCGTACATATAGTGAAAACCTACTAATATAAACCTAAACTACAAAAACACTACCTACCTAAAACTACATAAAATAAACTTAACAAAACTTAATTTAAAAATAAAAAATACAAACATAAATATAAAGGGTACAAATAAAATATTAAGATTAGTCATCAATAAAACTTAACTTAATAAATATAAAAATAAAAGCTGTATAAATAAAATAAATAAATAAAATCTCTCTTAAATTGTAAAATTAAAATAAATAAAACACAACTATGCTAGCACTTATCTAAAACAATTTCTCTCAGGAGCCGCTTGAATTGGTTTAGGTTATTACAGTTTTTTATTATCACAGGTAACTCGTTAAATTCTGATAATTCTTTGTACAAAACCGAGTTAAGCAATTGATTTGAATTGCACCGATTCAATAAGATAAAATCTGTACGATTTCTTGTGTGATAAAACTCAATTCCCTATATCTTTCAGAAGTTTCACTTTAGTTGTGTGCTTATAAATGTGAGGCAGATATATATTTTTTGACTCTGCTTTTATTACTTTTTAATTCGTTATTTGTCATTTTGTTATCCGTGTTATATTTGTCCTAGCTTTAGGGTTAAATAAAATAAATCATTTGGATTTTTCTATCATTCCTTTCTGATTATATACCTATTAATATTAATTTTTATTCTCCTACCACAACCTTAATTTCACTTTCGCCTGTATTTGTTATTACTTTTGACTATACCTTTACTACTGTTTAATTCGTTATTTGTCATTTTGTTATCAGTGCAATATTTGCCCTAGCTTTAAGGCTGAATAAAATATTTCTTTCAAGGATTTTTTCTGATTATATACTTATTAATATTCACTTTTATTCTTCTTTTGACTCTGCTTATACTACTGTTTAATTCGTTTGTTATATTTGACCTAGCTTTAGGGCTAAATAAAATATTTCTTTTAAATTGTTTTCTATCATTCATTTCTGATTATAAGCTTACTATTATTCATTTTTATTCCTCTACCACAACTTTAATTTCGCCTTTAATTCTTATTATTTTTAACTCTGTCTTTACTACTATGTAATTCGTTATTTGTCATTTTGTAATCGATGTTATATTTGACCTAGCCTTTTCTTCTATCACAACGTTAATTTCACTTTCGCCCTTATTTTTTATTTCTTTTGACTCTGCTTTTACAACTGGTTAATTCGTTATTTGTTAATTTGTCATCGGTGCTATATTTGCCCTACCTTTAGGGATAAGGATTTTTCTTTCATTCCTTTCTGATTATGAACTTATTAATATTCATTTTTAATCTCCTACCACCACTTTAATTTCACTTTCGCCTTTATTTGTTATTTCTTTTCACTCTGCTTTTACTACTTTTTAATTCGTTATTTGTCATTTTGTGTTCGGTGTTATGTTTGACCAGCTCTAGGGCTAAGTAAAATATTTCCTTTAAGGACATTTTTAGCATTCTGTTCTCAATTTATACTTATTAATACATATTTTTATTCTTCTACCACAACTTTAATTTCGCCCTTTTTTCTTATTATTTTTAACTCTATCTTTACTACTAATTAATTCGTTATTTGTCATTTTGTGATCGATGTTATATTTGACCTAGCTTTAATGCTAATTAAAATCTTTCTTTTAAGGATTTTTTTATAAATTTTTTCTGATTGTGATCTTATTAATATTTATTTTTATTATTCTACCACAACCTTAATTTCACATTCTTCTTTATTTATTATTTATTTTGACTCTGCCTTTGCAACTGTTTAATTCGTTATGTTTCAATTTGTCATCGGTGATATATTTGCTCTAGCTGTAGGGATAAGGGATTTTTTCATCATTCTTTTCTGATTATGACCTTATTAATATTTATTTTTATTATTCTACCACAACTTTAATTTCACTTTCGCCCTTATTTGTTATTTCTTTTGACTTTGCCTTTACCTGTTTAAATCGTTATTAGTCAATTTGTCATCGGTGCTATATTTGCCCTAGCTTTAGGGATAAGGTTTTTTTCTATCATTCTTTTCTGATTATGAACTTATTAATATTCAATTTTAATCTTCTACCACAACTTTAATTTTCGTTTCGCTTTTATTTGTTATTTCTTTTCACTCTGCTTTTACTATTCTTTAATTCGTTATTTGTCAATTGTGATCGGTGTTATATTTGACCTAGCTTTAGGGCTAAGTAAAATATTTCTTTTAAGGATATTTTCATCATACTTTTCTGAATATATACTTATTAATTATAGGCATAGTTATTCTTCTACCACAACTTTAATTTCAATTTCGCCTTTATTTGTTATTTCTTATGAGTCTGCTTTTACTACATTTTGATTCGTTATATTTGTCATTTTATTATCTTGCACTCGCTTTAGGGCTAAATAAAATATTTCTTTTATGTTTTTTCTATCATTCTTTTCAAATTATGAACTTAATTATGCATTATTATTTTTCTACCACACCTTTAATTTCACTTTCGCTTTTTTTATTTCTTTTGACTCTGCTTTTACTACTTTGTAATTCATTATTTGTCATTTTGTCATCGGTGCTATATCTGTACTAGCTTTAGGGCTAAAAATATTTCTTTTAAGGATTTTCTATCATTCTTTCTGATTATGTGCTTATTAATATTCCATTTTATTCTTCTGCCACAACTTTAATTTCGCTTTAGCCTTTGTTTGCTATTTCTTTTGACTCTGTGTTTGCTGCTGTTTAATTCGTTACTTGTCATTTTGTCCTCGGTGCTATATTTGCCCTAGCTTTAGGGCCAAATAAACTATTTCTTTCATGATTTTTTTCTTAATATATACTATTAATATGCACTTTTATTATTTTTTTGACCCTGCTTTTACTATTGGTTAATTCGGTGTCATTTTGTGATTGGTGTTATATTTGAACTAGCTTTAGGGCTAAATACAATATTTCTTTTAAGGATTTTTCTATCATTCATTTCTGATTATATATTTATTAATATACATTTTTATTCCTCTACCACCACTTTAATTTCACTTTATCGTTATTTCTTTTTGATTCTGTCTGATCTATTTGAATGATCTTTCCTTTCGCCATTCGATTCTGCGTCCTTACTTCTCTGGACAATAAAGTATACATACATGCAAAAAATTATGAATAATTATATTGAAAATTGCCATATTAGTCGTACATTTTAGGCTACACCATCAAATGACCAAGGGCAAAATATACGTGTGGCACAATTTGTTCTATTCAATTTGATTATCGCTTTCTATTTTTTGTTCGTCTTTTATGTGTCCAAGGCGAAAACTCACCCCTATTATTCAAATGAGGCGCTTATCGGAGCCGATATTCAAATTCGGAACGTAATGTTACTGCAGTGAAACGTGTGCTTATGATATATTGCGCAGCCATGTTGGATTGTGCGACACGATCGGCCCAAAATTATATGCGGGACATTTTCTCGTACTAAGTTTATCCATAATGACGGGGTACGTTCTAATTGGCAGATTTTATTCCTATCGACGGTAGTCAAGGGTTTGGCGTTAAATACGCGGTCCTAATTGATAAATCAAAATACTAACCCAAAGTAATCTGAAACATCGGCAAACATAATTAATTCGAAATACCACGGATTAGTCTATACCAGATTCAAGCGCCTCGAAACGACCGATGATGGGAACGATTTAAATAATCATTCCGTCCGAATCCGATATCCGAGCGATTTTGTTTAATTAATTTTTTTCTAAATTGATTTCGGGCCGAGCCCAAGAAATAAAATTAATTTTTATTGTTGAATAAATTTGATTACCGGACTTTTTATGGCGTATTTTCGCGTTCTCGGTTTTAAGCGACGCAATAACTTTATTTTATTTGATTTGTATGCGCGTTTCGTTTTACGATTATCGTCGGAAAACATTGTAGTGATGGTGTCGTTCAGGACCCCTTCAACACTCTTAAACTGTCCCTAATACTCCCCTGATTTAGTATATATCGCTGTGCTAGAGAGGTCTTGGACTATACCGACATAAGTTAGGCTGACATTATTATAGTTTCTTGACCGATTTCGTGCAAAAACTGGCTGAGAGGGCCTATATTTTCCGTCGGGATTATTGTGCTAAAGGCATAAATATGGAAATGGGTAGAATTTGCTTATCAGCCTGCTTCGACCGGCAACTTTCCTGCGCCTCGTCGATGAGGCACGCACGTTGCATTAGCCTCGATTTATTGGGCAATTTTTCCAGGCTAGAGAAGCAATTTTACTTATTCTTTCTTTTGATTTGTAAGACTTGTATGAGGCTATCCTACCAAATTATCTCTTTATTTATTCCTAGTATACTATAAGAGATTAAAAATTTATGGAAAAACAATGTCTTTATTTGGCAAAAGCAAAACGTTGCTTGCAGCATTTTTTTCAATTTATGTTTGTGCCTGGCAATATTTTTTTCAATTGAGAGCTATGCCAAAACTCGAAATTTAATCTGACATGACTAAACTTTTGACTTTATTTTACCTTTTTCACTAGATTTTTGAAGTGAAAACACCTTTTGGCGCGTTTTTTTCTGGACATGTAAATTTTTGGAAAAGAGTTAATTTTGGGTCATCTACGTGACAAGAATCTGAGCCAAAAACTGTATTAGAAGGAACTTTTTAAATGATAATGGTTTTTATAGCCATTTAGAGTTTTGACACGACATTTCACCACTACGTCTTGAATTATTGGAAAACCGAACCACCATTAAAGAAGGGGCATCTGAACAGACCATACCAAAAAATCGCGCTGATCTGATAGAAAATGCCGAAATGGTGATATATATTGCTCAAGGGCATATTACGGTTACTTTGAAGATGACTTTATCCTGTCAGCAGAATATGCTCTTATTGCTAATTCCTCTTTCATATTTCACTCCATCTCGATAGCACCAATATGCGCACCTGATGCAGGAACATGAAGTAGATGTCACACGAAAGATAAGATATAAACAGACATCGTTCTATTAGCATTACTTATTGACCAGCTAGGGATGGGTGTTCTGAACCATGGTGTGGTTCAGAACATCCATCCCTAGCTGGTCAATAAATAATGCTAATAGAACGCGGCTTACTAGGACGGCAGGCAATCCAAGACATATTAATCGACACAATTCCAAAATGTCAGACACAAAATAATCCTAATTTTAAAGAAAATCAAAAGGTAGGGTTAGATATTCGGGTAACACAGTCTGGTGGAACGATAGGCGTAATAAGCTTCGGGAGACCGTAAGAAGGCTGTTCACAGACAAATGAATGGGACCTATATAGGGTAGTCCTTACGGAATACGACAATGAAATCCGCAAGGCAAAAAGAGTTTCATGGATGATATTTTGCGAACGGGTAAATGAGCCTCCACCTGTGCAAAGATACACAAGGTGCTAGCAAAAGGAAACTCTACTGAAAGGAGAAGATAACGAATACATAAAAACATGCGAGGAAGGTCTGAAGCTTCTCATTAAAGCCCACTTTTCAGCATCAATTCAGATGACGGAAACCACAGTGCTCGAAGAGCCTCCTAAAAGAAGACCAACGAAGCAAGATTGGAAGCTAGCTGCGGATATCATAGAGCCGTCTAAGGTCAGATGAGCAGTAAGCCAATTTCAACCGTACAAATCGCCGGGGTTAGATGAGATATACACAGTACTTCTACAGAGAGGACAGGATAGTTTGGTCCCATCTCTCTGTAAGATCTTCAGAGGCTGTATAGCTTGGGGATTCATACCTACAAAATGGCAACAGGTGAAGGTTATAAGTATACCTGCCGAAGGTAGGCAGGGTACCAGACCAGACACCAAAGTCATTCAGACTCATCAGCCTATCGACGTTTATGCCGAAAAATCTTGAAAGGTTAATCGATAGGTACGTAAGAGATAGTGCTCTAAAGGCCAACCCGCTAAGCAACTGCTAGTATGCATACCAAGCAGGAAAATCTACGGACTTAGCCTTAGACGATTTGAGTACGCTGCTATCAAAATCCATAGAGGATAAAGAAACAGCACTGGCCACTTTTCTCGATATAGAAAGCGCCTTCAACCACGCGTCACCAGATTCGATCGGAAGAGCCTTTGAAGGAAGACAAGTCCCAGGAGCCCTCCGTCAGTGGATCGAGGTCAGCCTTAAAAATACGACTATCGTATCCACCTATGGCCAGGCAACACTTAAAACAGCAGCCGGGAGAGGATGTCCGCAAGGAGAAGTATTATCCCCACTATTGTGGGCCATCCTAGTTGATGGTCTAATCCAAAAACTTCGGGCGGAAGGCTTTTATTGCCTGGGCTACGCAGATGACTTGGCGATTGTGGTGCGAGTCAGAAAGAAGCCAAAGAGCCCTTAACATCGTAGGTTCCTGGTGCAGAGAAGAACAAATGTCAGTTAATCCACATAAAGCAACAGTGGTGGCATTCACCAAAAGGAGAGATTTAACAGGGCTAAAGCAAATGAGGCTAGCTGCAGAAGCTATACCCTTCTCCAAAGAGGCCAAATACCTGGGAGCTATTTTTGACCAAAAACTTACATGGAACACGCACATCCAAAAAGTGGCGCTAAAAGCCACAATGGCTCTAGGTATATATAGAAGAATGTGTGGAAAAAACTGGGGATTGAACCCGAAAACTACTCTATGTTTATACACAAGGATGGTTAGACCCATGATGGACGAAAACCAGACAGGTAGAGGCGATGAGACGGCTAAATGGGGTACAGAGACTAGCTTGCCTCTGTGTTACCGGAGCCATGAGCACAACGCCAACAGCAGCAATGAAGGTATTATTAAATCTACCCCTACTCCATGTTCTCATGGAGTCAAATCGGTCTGTTACAGGCCAAACACCACTAATAAAAGGACACGGCACCGAAAACAATAAACTATACTGCGAGATTAAGGAGGATAAAATCGTAGGCATGCCCTCGGACCGCTCCACTCTGCAGTATAGCTTTGAAAAGACATTTTAAACACAAATACCACCAAGAGACCTATGGATAAACGGCCCACCCATAAGGGCAGACTTAGTCTGATACAGACGGCTCGAAAACCGACCAAGGAATAGGAGCCGGAATCTACGAACCAAAGACAGAGACTTAAATCTCGATACCTATGGGCACACTCGCCACAGTATTTCAGGCGGAAATTACAGCTATCATCCTCTGTATAGAGGAAATGATCAGGAGACAGATGAGGAACAAGACAGTCGTTATCTACTCCGATAGCTAAGCAGCAATCAAAGCAGTGCCTTCCAATATAGTAACATCAAAGCTAGAATTGGACTGTATAAGTCTGCTGAACGAAATGGGAAGGCATAATCGAAAAGTGACCTTGGCGTGGGTGCCGGGATACGAAGGCCATGGAGGCAACGAGATGGCAGACGAATTAGCCCGAGAAGGCTCGTCCCAGCCACTAACAGGACCAGAACCATTTTTCGGAGTCGTAAGGTCCATAGCCAAGACATCCATCCAAAAAGGGATAAAAGAAGCGTCCCAGAGGTGGTGGTTTAATCTACCGGGACATAGACATGCCAAATATTTCATCACCAAACCTTCGGCAAAATTAACAGCAGACTTGCTAAGTTGTAATTGGAAGTCAATAAGAATCATAGTGGGACTACTTATAAGACACTGCCGACTAAAGATACCTATGAGTCTGATAGGCCTGGCGGATGAAACCCTGTGTCGGTTCTGCCAGGAAGGGAGGAGTCGGTAAAACACATTCTCTGCCACTGTGAAGGACTTTCGAGGTTGCGCTTCGAAACTGCGGGGCAACCAATCCAGAAGCGTTAAGCTACACCATGGAGCCACTGTCGAGACTTTAGAGTCTGATCAAGAAGACACGGTTGGACACAATACTCTAGGTACAAGGAGGATTGCAATAGATCTTACAGGTCGCAGTGACATAAATGATCTATATTTATTTCGTTCATCATGTCTTCAGGTTTCCTAGTATTTTGGCTCAGTTTGTCGCTAACATATGTTTTGTGGCAAGCTTCATTGCTACCTTCCAATCTCCTTGGTATTTAGAGAATCTCATAGCTGTAGAAGATACTCCTTCTTGACTCTTTCCTTTTAACAAGTTATTGACTGAATTCAGTGAATTACACTTGATCGATTATTTAAATTATTTCACCGTCGATATGTCCTCTACGCCATGCAATTATTTCAGCTCATCAATCTTATGGTTTTACTTCTTGTCTTCAAGCATCCTGTCGCGTCTTCATATTTTTTGCATCAGCTGCCATTTCTGTCTTTCTTCGAGTTTACTATTGTTTGTTTCATCTGATCTTTATTTATTTCGTTCATCTTGTCTTCAGGATTCCTACTCTTTTGGCTCAGTTTATCGCTAACACATGTTTTGTTGCAAGCTTCATTACTACTTTCAAAGCTCCTTGGTTTTAAGGAAATCTCACAGAGCTGTAGAAGATACTCTTTCTTGACTCTTTCCACTTAACAAGTTCTTGACTGAATTCAGTGAGTTGCACTTAATGAATTATTTGAATTATTTCACCGTCTATATGTGCTTGTATACCAAGCCATTTCGAATCATCATTCCTATAGTCTTACTCCTTGTTTTCAAACAACTTGTCGTGTAGTCACATTTTTTTTAGATCTTCTTTCATTTCATTCTTTCTTCGAGCTTCTTATTGTTTTGTTTCATCATATCCTCAGGCTTCCTACTATTTTGCCTCAGTTTATCGCTAACACATGTTTTGTGGCAAGCTTCATTGCTACTTTCAAAGCCCCTTGGCTTTTAAGGTGTCCCACCGATGTGCAATTCGGTAGTCTCATGCCATCGTACAATATCAATCCAGCTTTAATGCATTTCGGTAATTAGTTGGAAAAGGTTGATACAGCTTCACTGTTGCTTCAAATTAGCTTGTATGTACCTGTAGAAGATACTCCTTCTCGATTCCTTCCTTTTAACAAGTTCTTGACTGAATTCAGTGAGTTACACTTAATGGATTATTTTAACATACTCCTTCTCGACTCTTTCCTTTTAACAAGTTCTTGACTGAATTCAGTCCTCTAGACCATGCAAATTCGGATTATCATTCTTATAGATTTCTTCCTTGTCTTCAAGTATCTTGTCGCGTCCTCATACTCTTTACATCATCTTTTATTTCATTCTTTCTTCGAGCTTCTTATTGTTTTGCTTCCTCTGATTCGTTCATATTGTCTTCAGGCTTCCTACGATTTTGGCTCGGTTTATGGCTAACACATGTTTTGTTGCAAGCTTCATTGCTACTTTCAAAACTCCTTGGTATTTAGGGAATCCCACAGCTGTAGAATTAGGTAATCTCATGCCATGGCACAATATCAATCCAGCTTTAAACCATTTTGGTAATTAGTAGCGGAAAAAGCTGGAATTCATTAGTACAGCTTAACTGTTGCTTCAAGTTGTCTTGTATGCGCCT
>MU183065.1:491018-506610 GCA_016904865.1 Pissodes strobi | reverse complement strand
CATGTTTTTTAATTATGGTAAGTAAAATATTTCTATGCTAAGGAAAAAGTTCGTTTCTTCGTTACGGGCGATTATTAGGTATGTAATTAATATATTAATGAACTGCAAATGGCGATACATTTATGATAATATTCATTAGACTGTAAAACAGTTATAATAATGCAATATCTCTAAACATAACAAATTACTAAAGGACGATTTAAAAATATACCAGCTAATAAACTAGTTATATCCAGAAAGAATAAAAATCGTTTAGAACTTTTGGTTTTTAGAACTCGACTCTGCTTTGAAGTTTTTCCTTGAAAGCTAGAGGCACAGCTTATTCACTACCAGCTAGTCATCTTGCGGCGTCATGCTTGATTTGGGAAAGTCAAGAAGAATTTTGCAAATTTTAGAAGAGTGCCATGACTCATTATTGTTTTAAACGTGGGCATCTGAATAATACTTTTGACCGTTCGTTTAATATAAATATGCTTTTTTATCGTCCAAAGTCCGTTTAAAAACGATTTTAAATGGCAAAATTTTATAAAAATCCGAAATTTCCGGACTTTTTTAGAAGCGAAAATTCATTTTAAATTCAACTGTGTCCAGCGTGACTGTGGAACTGAACCGTTCAGGGCACTGCCGGGTAGGCGCAGTGCCCGACACTCCAACTTTCCGATTTCGGTAGAGATAGCTAACTGGTAGTGAATAAGCTGTGCTAGAGGCATTTTCAGAAATTCGCTGTAGGAAATCAAAACATTAAATTTAAATTTAATGTTACAAAGCTCGTGCGAAAAAAACAGCAAGACTTAAATGTTTGAATACACACGGTCTGTGTAACATCACCATATGCCCAATTAATAACCTTCTACTAGTCTGGTGGTCTAGCGACGAAAGGTGTCGGATCCACCCAATACCGTCTTAATAACGTCCAGCCTCTCTAGAGGTCCACACCTTCCCATTATTTCACAGCTACGCTATAATAGTCTGTTCTCGCATTACTTCATTATAGCGTGCCAGTCGCCACATATCAAATAGAAAACTCACAGGTAAGCTTGCAGGAACACAGGTAAGCTTGCATCCGCCATATCACCGCAGAAGCAAGTGTTACCGACATCAGGACAAACAGGCAAACAAACATCACAGATTGCGCACATTTGAGTTGAGATGCTATGACCCCTTTCGGGGAGCGGTTGGCTTTGCTACTAAGCAATCGCCATCACGCCCCTCTTCCGGCGCTTAGTTAGTTCTGCATAATTTAAACGTTGTTCCAGTGTGAGGGGACTATTTGGTAGGAACCTCCTCTAAGACGGGCCTGTGCCCCTGGTGATTTCCGACTCTTGCACAAAAAACTATACTCTATTTCGAAATGATGCGAAGTAATAAATCATTTTCTGATGGCTGATACATAGGCGTACATAATTACGTACATATACGTACATATTTTAAACGTTTACCTGTCCTAATACTCGGACTTTCCCAGCATTATATTTATCACACTTAGGTTTTTTTATTACTATTGTAAACATTCAAATTTGACGATTTTTTGTATGCATACCCTAAAGTTTAAGTAATTGCAATTTTTCAGTTATATTTGTTCTTCCGAAGAAGACACAGTGTGTTTGTTTCATTTCATAGTTTCAATTAAAATGGCTAATTCAGTTTTCTCTCCAGTGAAACGAGCGAGCAAATGTCCATTTTCTGTTAACGAAAAGAATATTATTCTTAATGTATATGACGCCCTCAAACATCAAAATCCTCTGTATAGCGTTGATACTGTGGTGGAAATGTGTTCGCAAATGACGGGTGTTTCAAAAACGTCGATATATAAATTAAGGTGTGAACGAAAAAGTGGAGCTGTAAAACCACCTATACCATCTTCAGGAAGAAAGACGGTGCCTATCGATGAAGACTACAAACTTATAATTAGAAGAACAGTACATTCCATTTATTTTAATAAGGAAATACCAACCATCGACAAAATTTTAGGAGCCTTGAAGCAAGACCAAAATATGTCTCCAACGATAAGCAGGAAGAAATTGTGGACAACTTTAAAACAAATGAATTTCAGCTGGGAAAAACAAAGCAGAAAATCGCTCCTAATCGAAAAAGATGAAATTATTTGCTGGAGGAGACATTACTTAAGACAGATAAAGCAGTTTCGAAGTGAGAATAGAAAGATTTATTATCTGGACGAAACATGGCTTAATGAAGGATATACGGTTGGGAAGATTTGGCAAGACAAAAATATTTCAAGTTTTCGTCAAGCATTCTTAGAAGGCTGGTCCACCGGACTAAAACCACCATCTGGGAAAGGAAAGCGACTGATTATTACACACCTTGGAAGTGTTGATTGTTTTGTTGAGGGCGGTTTGTTAATGTTTGAGTCAAATCATTCTGGCGATTACCATGAAGACATGAATGGCGATGTGTTCGAAGAATATTTTGAACAAATGTTAGATCTCATTCCACCTAATTCTGTGATAGTGATGGACAATGCGAGTTATCATTCCAGAAAAGTTGACAGAATACCAACTAATTCATGGAGAAAAGCGCATATCATTCAGTGGTTTAGACAGAATAACATACCATTTGATGAAAGTATGGTGAAAAAGGAACTGTTGCCAATAGTGTCCTCAAATAAAGCTCGTTTCACCGAGTATGTAGTTGACAAAATTGCACAGAAACGAAATATTACTATTCTTCGTCTGCCTCCGTATCATTGCGAATTAAATCCCATTGAACTTGTTTGGGCCCAAGTAAAAAGTTATGTAGCAAGGAGAAACACGACGTTTAAAATGAAAGATGTTAAAATTATCTTTGAGGAATCTTTAAAAAATGTCGATTCTGAAAAATGGCGTAAGTGTATTGAGCATGTTATAAAAGAAGAAGAAAAAATGTGGAAACTAGACCATTTAATTGACCTAATTGTAGAGCCTTTAATTATATCCTTGGAACATGACGAAGATTTGACGGATTTTTCTGACGACGAAAATGATATACCATAGTTCTCTACATAACTGTTTACACAAAATCGCAATTCTTATACCTTATTATATAAATATTATATGTGATAAAATGTTACAGTAATACTAAGTGTTTTTGAATATACATAAATAAGTGAATAAATAAAAGTACTTAGGTAAAACAGGTATTTTAAATTAAATACCCAAACGTACGCTACTGCAGGTAGAAAATGGCCCCTTTGCTAATAAAGCCTATTGTTTGCAGCGGGATTGCCATAAAAACAGGGTGGAATGGTTAAAATATAATACAGCAGGCTATAACAGCTGTGGATAAATATTTAGAAATCACAAAAATTTATTTGACCACTCTGTTAGCGTTTTGCATTTATAAGTAGGTTTTATTACTCCGCACCATTTCGAAATAGAGTATAAGCTATGAACTGCACAGTAGAAATGATCCCACGGGAACATCCGTCTCCCCCCGGCTTGAGTACCGGCGTATTTCTTCTGGCTAAAACTGCTGAAACGGCACAAACTATGCTGGGTGGTACATCCGATTCTTCTCGGGGAGAAAAACGGTCACTAAACGTTTGCCACGTGTCTCCCAATGGTCTGTGCCAATGACGCCCAGAGAACCGTCACCGGACGCGTTCACTCGATCAAAGACGAAGCGGAAGTGATTGCGCCCGTTTAGTTTTTAGTTCTAATCTAACCTAACCCTAATAGCATTTTGGGTGAAATTCCGACTCTTTTTACTTCGAAGCAGATAGTATATCAGAGAAGGACGCTCGAAGGTTCATGAATATTGTTCAAAATTACAGACCGTACTTGCACCCATCTGGGGCATATGAACAAAGTATGGTACACATAATATTCCTGGTCCCCGCAGTAGGTACATTCGTCGGAAAATGGACGTTCCCGTCGGCATAAGTACATTTAACCTTACAACAGCATTTGTCATAAAATATAAATTCGCTAATATGGAACCCATGTATTTACGTTTCAGCAAATTGCGTGCAACGGCTTTAGTAGACCAGTGGTCCGATTGCGTGTTTGTGACACGCCACCCCGGGTTCGATTTCCGTTGGTGACAAGACTTTTTTTTAAAGGTTATGTTTGTTTATTTCTTTTTAATTTGAGTTAGTTTTGGTTAGTTTCGTTTGGATGCGTGAGGTTAATAATACTCTTTTAAATTAAAAGTAATGGGAACTGAGAATTGGCAACGTTGCCCTCCCCTAATTTATATTTTATGACGGGCGCTGTTTAAGGTTAAGTGCATAGGTACGCACCAAAGCAGAAGCGTCTAGTTGGTAAGAGCAGCCTTGATCCCGAACTCCGTTCGGGAATGTTGTTTACACCTTTTTACACTCCACGCTTTTGAAAGTTGGCGAGGCTCGTGTCTAGAAAGCAAAGGAATGGATTCGACGCTCGACATGTTTTTATTTTGTTGGATTAGTTAGTTTTTTGGCATGCCTTGGGTTATTTTGGGTTAGTTTTTGTTGGTTACGTCCCGCAGCGAGCGAGGCGAGTGGGATGAAGTGAAAATGTAAAAATACCAATGCATGTAGCGCCATAAAGTCGGGATCAAGACTCCCTGTGCCGACGAGACACTAGTCACCATGCATGACGAATTAATTCACCTCATCGTGCTGCAGGTTTATCCATTGATCGATGTTGGGAATAAGAGAATAAGACCGTGAATTAATTTCGTGCTGCTTATCCAAATGCACTAACAATTTTTTTTATTTATTTTGGGCATGCCTTGAGTTAGTTTGGCTTTATCTAGGCATTATCAGTCGCTCATCATGTGCTCCTTAGCTTCATCTTTATTAGTCCCTCTATTCCTCTCCCGCCTTTCCACGATCAGCAAGTCAATTGGAGGTATTTAAGCAATTATGCCCACTCCCTCGGTGGATATTATTCCTACGGCCAATTTTCTCTGGAGCCTCTTCAATTTGGTCATAAGCTTTTTCGATTTTGTTGCCGAGTACCAGGTCGGTGAGTTCAAGGTGTTCAGCAAAAGTCAGCTTGGTGTTCAACCATATTGGAAGGTGATACCTATTAAGTTTCAACCTGACCTAACTAGAGCTATGTGTATCCGCAAATGATTTCATTTTTATAACATTTTCAACGAGGTATCCCAAGGAATATGTTGTCATTAACAAAAGTTTAAGTTAAAGGGGCTGAGGGTTGATTTGGCAGATATCGCTAATGCCCATCACATTCTTATTGGTTGCAATTAGACTGGAGCCCATATATCTCTAATGATTCTGATATTAGGTACTGTTAGTCTGGGTGGTGTTCTACTCGGATAGTAATTCTTTCAGGAATTGGAGAAACTGTTTACTGAGGATCTTTAGAATAGGCATCAGCAATCTCTTTTACATGGTTATCTCTATATCGGCTACAGTGGGCGATCAACTCACGGATATTTCAGTTGGGTTAGTCGACGAATTTATACTCTTTGGGGACCCTCGCACTACCGTGAAAAAGCAACTTACTTTCATCGAGCAAATAAGAATGATTTTGGTCAGTACCTTTGCCCAATTTTCTTAATGTCTCACCGTCTTACAGTGTCCTCTGGCATGCAAGGGGGTGGCTCAACGCTTAAAAAATGAAAGAATACACTCAAATTTAGCCTTGGATCCCAGTGATGTTATGAAGACTCATCCCATTCATTGTCTCAACGAAAGGATTTAGGTTCTCTTCTAAAGGATTCTGATGGCTTGAAGAAATTTACCCTCCATGGAGTTGATGCTTGAAATTCAATATGAAATAGCCATGATCATTGAAAACATTTTTGATTGCTCACTATAGCATTAGAAATGTTTATTACTTTGCATTAAAAAAATAATCAGTACAGGTGGCGTTCGAAAGCCCTTCACAGCTTGTGTAATCTCGCCGTTGACAAAAGGCTGACTTCAACATTCGGTAGGACATCACCCCGATAAACAGGAGTCATACGTAAATTTAAATTATTATGTAAAATACTGAACGCATTTAGGTCAATAGAAAAAGTAATGCATATATGTTATAATCGGGAAAAGTATTACTTCGAAATAATTGCCTAGTCGATGTCGTAATGGCGAATAATGTTACTGCGTCATCAAGATATTTAATAATCAGGCGATCTCTACTCCTTAAATTTGTAGAATATCCTACGATGATCAACTAACTCAGCTCTCGTTACTAAATGGTTGTCTCCCTCAGGATTAAATATATCAGCTACAGGTGAAGCATCTCTGAGATAACAACAGTCACCTCATCAGCAGCATAGCGAAGGCATAAGCAGTCCTAATGTGACATGTTTGTTGAAGGAGTGGCTCAGATACCTTTAACACTCGTTAGAATTTAGATTAGTATACCGAAATATATACAGTAGTTGAAAGCTAGATGGGGGTTTTTGTTGACCTTCCTCTATTATATAGGATTTAGTTTATGTGCAGGTTTATGTAAAATATACATTTCCATTTCTTTCATTAGAAGATGCAAGGATGGGTGTTATGCGCTGTAATGCAGTATGTTTGTAGAAAATACTTCGTAATATGCCGCAGAATACTCATATCGTATTGTTATTATCCGATAGTTAAGAAAGAAACTTATAAGACTACCTTGTTATGGCATTGAGCTTTTCGGTAAACCAGAGGATAAAATTATAAACAATACAAAAGATGACAAATAACAAATATGTTTCTTGTGAACGTGATATCAGCTTAAAAATAGCTTAGTCGAGAGTAAATCACATTTGACCTAATATCATAAATTATGTCATCTTTTTTGTTGATTGCAGCAAATGAATTACTAAGAAATAAATTACCTCTGAATAATTTATATTACTAGGTAAGTCGAAGTAATTTCAATAATAACTTATAACCAGTGCAAGAATATGGTTTTCTTTCGTAAACCATCTGCGGGCTCCTTTCTCTTCCTTTAATTATTAAACCTCACGATGTTTATATTATAAACATTTGTTACAGTTTTTATTTCAAAATCCAGGCAAATATACGCCCATTACGCAGTTTAATGAAAACCGTATTGCAACAAACAATCTATTTAACGAAAATGATTAATAATGATTTGGAATTGCAAATCTCGTAATGCAGTATAAGGCAAAACCAGTAATAAATGACCAGTTTTTGCAGCAAAACCAAGAACGATTAAGGATATAGCAAGATTATATAAACAGATGTTATCTAAAGATCACTACTTTTTTCGGATAGTTCTACTCTGAAATCTTATGACGAAGGTTCATCGCAACAACTCTTAATTACAGATAGATTGTTTTTTATTTATTACGCCATTCTTCCATAAGGATATCAGGTCATTTTTCGCCATTAAAAAGTTCATTTATGTACTCCTCTCATCGTTTAATTTTTTGTTTGACTATAATAAGCGGTTTATTTATGTTTTTTATTTACATATATGGTTTTGTTTACTTTTTCTTCATCAAATTAACATTATCATGCTTTCTCTCAAGTTCCTCTACCTTTTTATATCGCACAATTAATTTTATTTAGCTTCGTTAATGTTTCATTCCATCAGTTGTCTTCAAGGACATATGCCTATGGTTGTCTTATATGTATATCTTACACAATCTGCTCTAATTCATATTCATCTCAACATTTTCGTTTTCTGCTTCTAACATTGGTTGTTTTATGCTTTTCCTTTTTTTATTTATGTCGGTTGGACTTTCAATTATTTATTTGGCTCTTTTTTTAAATATTTCCGTTTATTTGAGGTACTTATTGTTAGAGTTTATTACTGTGCCTCCAGTTATTGTGTTGTCCTCTGTATATAAACTAGTCAGCAATTGATAAGTCCCATACCAAATTTTACATCAATTTTGAAGTAGTGTAGTTTGAAACATATTTTATGTATTTGTTGAAGCAAGACAGATTTGGACAGATGTGACTATGGGTTAATATACATAAGTAAAAGCTATGCACTATGGACTAAAATATCAGGGTAGACATACTACAGGGCGGATAAGAAGATGGTGCAATTTCTGTAATTTTTTTTATCTCGCCATTTTTTTTTCAGAACTTTTCCTAACCATCGCATCGTCGCAAAGAGTGTCTGCGAAAGTTTTTGGAATATTTGAAATATCTCATGTCGTTCTAGGAAAATTGTAAATTTTTTGAAATATTGCATTTTTTACGACATTAAAGCATCAAATTGAATTTAAATAGCATTCTGCTCAAACTTTTGGACAGGCAGCTAAATAAGAATCATGTTAATGCATATTAATTTAATCTCCGAATGGCGGTGTACAGGACACCTCTTAATTACATTAAAAAGTTCATTTAATTATTCCTCTCATAATTTAAATTTTTTCGTGTAACTACAATATACGCTCCATGTGCTTTTTTTAGTTATTCGGTTTTGTTTATTTTTTTCTTCTTGTCATTTCTTTAATCTTCACGTGCAAATTAAAATAATCATGCTTTCTCTCAAGCTCCTCTACCTTATTACATGGCGAGATTAATTTTATTTAGCCCCTTTAATTTTTCGTTTCATCAGTTGCCTTGTATGTATATCTTATAGGAGCTTCTCTAATGCATATTCATCTCAACATTTCCGTTTTCTGCATCTAGCATTAATTGTTTTATATTTTCCATGTTTTATTTATATAGGTTGCACCTTCAATTATTTATCTAATACCTTGTCGGTTCTCATTTATCATTGATGTTACCTATCGTTTATTTAACTTTCTTTGAATCTCTCCGTTTATTTGAAGTCTTGTTAGGATTTATTAATATAATTTATATTACTGTGCCTCCAGTTATTGCTTAAAGAATGGTTGTCATCTGTATATAAGCTAGTCAACAATTGAAACGCCCCATACCAAATTTTGCATCAATTTTGAAGTAATGTTATTTGAAAAATATGTTATGTATTTGTTGTATAGATGAGACAATGGACTGACCAGTGACTGACTGATATACAGGTGTAAAGGTTATGGACTAAAATATGTGGGTAAAAGCATAATACAGAGCGGATAAGAAGATGGTGCAATTTGTGTAAATTTTTTTTTACCTCGCCCTTTTATTCATAGCTTTTTCTAACCATCGCATCGTCGCAAAGAGTGATTTACAGTCTCATATCGTTCCAGGAAAATTATAATTAAAAAAAAAACAATTTTTACGACATTGAAGCATTAAATTGAATTTAAATAGATTCGTGCTAATGTACTTGTGCTTATTAATTTAATCTCCGAATGGCGCTATATAGATACTAATAGATAGGATATTGCAAATTCGAGTCGTGCTATTGGATTTCAAAAACTGCGAAAAAAAAATAAGGACAGCCTCTAACGTAATAATAATAATTTAACGACACTTTATTAGCTCAATCATTAACAAACTCAACGCCTAATAAAAACAATAACTAACGAACATTCAGAACTTTGAAACTTCGGCAAAATGCACTAAAACAGAATTTTTTCCACAATAGTTTTTGCACACGACGCGTATTTCGCTAACCATGGTAGCATCATCAGGTGATAATTACAACTAGTTTTAACCACTTCCTGATGATGCCAACATGGTTAGAGAAACACGCGTCATGTGCAAAAATTATATTTCGGTATTGTGGATAAAACTATGTTTTAGACTAGTGAATAAATAACAAATAATCTTCTCCACTTCAGGCTACAGCACGAGCAGTGATTTTACTGCATCCTTAGAAAATGGTTTAAAACCGGGTTGGACCACCTCATTTTCGGACAACTTCTCTAACAGTTGAAGTCATGCTGTTTATCAGGTTTCTAAAACATTGATTTGATCTAATCGGCTAAATTCTAATTTTGGTAAGCTCTTCTCCAGTCTCTTCGTCCGACACGATATTGTGGTTAAGTTAGGAACAACATGCACGCCTTCGAGCACAATGGATTCTTGAATGGCGATGACAACGTATACTTTGTTAAGGAGACCTGTTTAATTTCTTATTTGGCGAGAATTTAGGGTTCGTCGCCGTCGTGAATAGAAGTACGACGAAGCTTATAAGGTTATTATCACATCTGGTAGTGGGTCGAGGGCGCCCACCACCATGACGATAGTTTACTTCTTCAGTGTGCTGCCATCAGAATATGAACGCCATCGTGGAATGTGGTGAGGAAAACAATGTCTAGTTTAACACAGGAAAGACTAAAGTAGCTAAAAAAAAACAAACACCGCAGGACCTGACTTATCCATGACAGGAGAAACAATGACTCTGGCCTCATCCATAAGTTTGCTGGGCATCAACGTAGAAAACAACATGTCTTGGCGTAATCATGTCACCAAAATCACCAAGTTAGCAGAACAGAACTCTATAGAGCAGAAAGTTATGCATTTAAAGATCCTTTACACAAATAGTGCACTATGTAAAAATCGACATCTCCTATTGGTCGATCCATCTCGTATTACGATATGTTTGTGTGATGCAATCAATTTCTGACAAGAGCTCTGGTGGTGTAGAGGTTTAGATCGTTGGCTCTCACCTGGAAAATGCAGGTTCGATCCCGTTGCTTTTTTTTATTATTTTTTAAAGATTATGTTTATAAACAGCTTTTTGGGTATGTCTTGGGTTAGATTGGGTTAGCACCTGGTTAGTTTACTTTTCTTAAGCCCCCGGAGCGAGCGAAGCGAGCAGAGGGCCATACGAATCGACCAATGGGAAAGGCCGATTTTTATATAGTGCACTATTTGTGTAAAGGATCTTATAATGCGAAAGTTATATACACCTCATCAGCTCTTACTGCGCTATAAGGCCCAAATAAGACCATCTCTGGAATACTGTTGTCATGTTTGGAGCTCGGCATCCAAACACTTGCTCAAGATATTAGACCTTCTATAGAGGAGAGCAGTCAGTCTTATGGATGATCCAGAGTTAACTAAGGACCTTGATAGCCTTGAACATCGAAGAAAAGTGACAGACTTAACTCTACTATCGATACTACTACGGAAGGTGATCGAACGAGCTGTGCTAAACAGAAACACCCGTGAGATACAAGTTGTTCAACATACGATTCAGTTGCGAACACTTAGGACGTCGCTGTTACCGGACTTCTTTATCTGGAAACCTGTTTCGCTCTGAAATGGACTTCCGACTAACGTCTTACCCGAAAGTTACAACCTACAGCGCTTCAAGTCCAACGTCCACCATGTTCTTCGTACACTCACCGATCGTTGAGTGGTATAGGATTTTCCTTTTGTGTGTGTGCCGAACATAAAAAAAAATCTCTTCCCATTGAATTATTCGCCGTTTGCTCTTTGGAGTAATATTAAGCAATTCTGCTATGACTTCCTGAGTATATCCCAGTGTTGTAAGTATAAATAATATTAGTATTGCTTTTCAGTATCGGTAAGATATTTTAACACACACATACCTTATGATATTGGATAATTAAATTAATATGCATAAGCTCATTAGTATGAAGCTGATTAAGCTGCCGGTCGCAAAAGTTTTAGCAGAATCGTTATTTAAAAGCAATTTGATGCTTCAATGCCGTAAAAATACAGTATTTTAGTTAATTAACATTTTTCATAAGATATTTCAAAAATTCCAAAAATATTTCGAGACTGCAGCGGTTAGAAAAAGTTCGGCAAATTTTTTCTAACAAAATTGCTCTATTTCCTTATTAGTCCTGTATTATGCCACCTGCATAGTCTAAGACTTCGCCTTTACCCTTTATATTCATAGTCATACTATATTCATAGTATTTGATTTATTATTCTAGATAAATATCAAATAATGATCAGAGACAAAACGAGCTTGCAGCTCGTATACTTCTTTTTCAACTTATATTCGTCCGCGCGCAAAATTTGTTGACCGGAAAATGATGATTAATAACTCTGGTTACCATTGCCGACTTACCAACTAGAAAACTGATACCATAGCACCTAGCAACACCCAAACTAATTAAAAAGAAGTAAAGAGGTTAATCTTAACCTAAAATAAAAAATTAATATATTTAAAGAAACCGATAAATAACTCTTTCAAGCTAAATATATCAACTTATAATAACGATACCGAGGAAGGGTACAAAGGTTATCTATCACAAATGATGAAACCAGAGGTAATTCAGATGCCAAGAAGGGCTAGCTCTGATTCATTGGTGTGGGCAAGGGCACTTGCTGCACGTGCAGTACACGTGCAGCTGCTGCACGTGCAGTACAAGCGATTAAGGAGTCTAGTAATTAATGTCCCCTATAAATATTTTAACCTAATTGGATATGAACGCATTAAATTTGAGGGTTGATACAAGTAACATTTTGTTATTAGACGATTTACTATCATATTAGTGAAGGACTGCTAAAATAAATATTTCTGAATAACTTTCTGCGTGTGTATTGTCACCTTTTTTAAAAGAGATGTTATGAATTGTACCATTTCATTGCGATCGTTTTCTAATGAACTACTAAATTTTAGAGGGCTTTTATTGCTTGTTTTATACCTTATTTCTTTAGTTTCAATATGCTTGCCGTGATCTTTTTTTATGCCATCTTTCATCTTCAATAATAAATGAAATGGCTGGCGTTTCTTTTGTCTTGATTGGTACATTATGTTGATCCATTACTTTTGTCATGGTATAATTGGACAATGAACTAGTTTTCTATGATAAGCGAAAATTTCTGCTATTTTAGCTTGCAAATATGGACCAGTTTGGGAGCAGATCTAAGAACAAGAGCGGCCACCGCGGGACTCCTTTTCATCAAATCCCATTCTAGCAGGAATCTATGTTTCTCCGTAGGTGGATTTAGGACGCTTCCAAACTTTATGAGATATATACATCAGAACAACGGAATTTTTACTAAAGACACATTTAATATTCTGCTAACCTAACTTAAGTAAGGCCTCAAGCCCTCCCAAGGTAAGTTACTGTATACGATAGGTCAGCTAATAAACCTCGTGCATGTATCATTCATAACAATAGGATTAAATGTACTCTAATCCCGGGGCTATGCTCGAGTGATTTTGTTACAGCTATCCTGTCACTACCCACGAAGGAAGGTGGACGAAGCATAGTTGCATGTTCCGCCTACTTCCCAGGAGAGGAGCAAGAATGTCCACCGCAGATGCTCAAGGATGTTATATCCTACTGTGAGGAACAGAAGCTTCAACTCATTCTAGGATGTGATGCTAACGCACATCACACGATGTGGGGCAGCACGAACGTCAATGGAAGAGGTGAGTCCTTATTACAATTTATTTTGACAGAAAGTTTAAATATTGCCAATGTAGGCAACGAACCAACATTCGTAACGAGAGCCCGTCAGGAGGTCCTTGACGTGACCTTAAGTTCTAACAGGGCGAGCGACATGATCCACAATTGGATGGTATCAGATAAACCATCCTGCCTGATCACAGGCATATTAGCTTTGATTTTAAAATCCCCTCCCCTAAAGCAATACTGTTTAGAAATCCCCGTGACACAAACTGGGTAGGATATTCAAAATCCCTCGAAAAAGGTTTACAAAGGGTAACAGCCAAGGTTAAGGACGCGGAAAATTTAGAAGTCACATTACAGCTGATTAGCGAAGCAATAGCTACGGCTTATCAGGACAATTGCCCAGTTAAAACCTGGAAACAAAAAGAAAGCACAGTCTGGTGGAACGGAAAACTCGGAACGCTGAGGGAAACCGTCAGAAGGCTAACCCAACTACTTGGCGTACCTAAACCAGAAGCTAATAGCTACACGAAGGAGCCACTATCAAGGTTGTGGGGTCTAATCAGAAAGACAAAACTGGATGAAGCTCTATAATATGGAGGGAGTCACAATAGGTCCGTCGGGTCGCGGTAACAAGTAGGCTCAAAGGCCATCTCTCCCAATCTGTAATCTGTAATCTGTAACTTAGGTAAAAATATCATTCTAATAAGAATATCACGTTTCAAGATTTTTCACTTTCATTATGGTAATTTGTTTCTAATTAATTTAATATTGCTTTGAAATAAGATTAATCATCATAATAAACGAATATAATTACCTTTGTAGCAATATAGGTCAAACAACCTGTATATCATTACACTTGCAATGATAATTACATATTGTTTTAATAATAGCATATAGCAATTTCGTTTATTGTTTGCATAGGAAATTTTTATTTTTTTATCTATAATTACTGTATCAAAGAAATATATTTCAGAAGACACCATCTAGTTATCACATACTGAATTATCAGACTTGATTTTAAAAGAATATGAATGAATTTAAAATTTATTAGCCAACACTTAATGCCAGGTTCTTCAAGTTCGAATAACTTTATTCGTAGAATAATTACTATGGCTACAATTGTATTTGTGAGACAAATTTTATTGAAATTTCAATGTAGGTCAGGTCCTCTTCGGTCCTGGTTGAAGGGTGTTTAGGGGAGAATCTGTTCCTCAAAACGTCATATATTTTCAAGGGCTTTTCACCTTCGTTAGGGTCACTTAAATAGCACTTGTGCAATTCACACCCTTAGACCAGGAGCGAAGAAGTTCTACGTTGAAAACTTCAATAAAATTCCGATGAAGAGAAAGGTAAAAAATTTGTCTCACAAACCTGACTCCTCCACAAGAATATAGAACGTGTCCACTACAACTGTAATAACAATCCTTCTCATAGTAAATATTTGAAAAATATTTTGAAAAATATTGTTACGGCTAGCCTAACAACCATCCGAACGTTTTTGTGCTACCCTATAGAACTAGCCGCCGCCGTGCCCCTCGCTTCTCTGTCTGTATGAATCATCGCCCGGCCGGCCGCGAAGTTTCGGGATCGCTGGAATTGTCTCGATGGCCTCGTCGAGATCATATAGAGTGGCCTCGGAATACTTCCCGAATATTCGTGATAGATTTAAGATTATATATAAGCAGACCTAAGGCGAATGTTAGTCAGTCAGTCGGTTAGTCAGTTCAGTTCAGTTAATCATTGAGTGTTGAATAGATATTAGTTGTAAAGTTATAAGAGTAGTATAGAGTGTTAAATTGTATACAGTGGTAGTGAATAAAGAGAGTATTAGTTGAAAATAGCAAAGTTGTAATTCTGTTAAGAACCCACGGGAAAAACGTAACATTTGGTGTCAGAAGTGGGATTGTGAAGGGACCGGACTTGCGAAGTATTTTTCGAGGAAAGAAGAGGTACGAGTACGTCAACGAGACCGTTTGATTGGTGGATTCTGGTAAAAGTTTATAACATTCTATGGTCAATACAAGGAAACAAACGGCAGAAATGGAGCAAATTAATAAAATGTTGGCCGATTTCATGGAAAATCTAAATGCTGACAGACAAATAGAACAGGATCGGCTGCAGAAAAATTTTCAAGATCAAGAAGATAAAAAGCAAGCGGATCGGGAAGAGGATGAACGTAAAAGACAAGCAGAACAGGACCGGCTTCAGAAAATTTTGCAAGACCAAGAAGACAAAAGACAAGCAGAACAGGACCGGCTTCAGAAAATTTTGCAAGACCAAGAAGACAAAAGACAAGCAGAACAGGACCGGCTTCAGAAAATTTGACAAGACCACGAAGATAAAAGGCAAGCAGAACAGGACGATCGGCTTCAGAAAATTTTGCAAGAACAAGAAGACAAAAGGCAAGCAGAATAGGACCGGCTGCAGAAAATTTTACAAGACCAGGAAGATAAAAGGCAAGCAGAACAGGACCGGCTTCAGAAAATTTTAC
>MU183065.1:462990-491008 GCA_016904865.1 Pissodes strobi | reverse complement strand
GAAGATAAAAGGCAAGCAGAACAGGACCGGCTTCAGAAAATTTTACAAGATCAAGAAGATAAAAGGCAAATAGAACAGGACCGGATTCAGAAATGGATGTTGGATGTAGTTGTAGGCGAGCAAGGTAAATTACAGAAAATATTGGACGAAAAATTTGAAAAAGAAGTAAACACTATACAAAAAGAAGTTGGAAACGTACAGAAAGAAATGAAGGATTTTCAAGCAGAAGTTACCAAATTAAAACATCAAGGACCCACTGAGAGAGCATTCGCCTCAGGACAAAACATCAAACCTCCAACGTATGACGGTCAAACATCCTGGACAATGTACAGAAGGCAATTTGAAGCCGCTGCTGTTGCCAACGGTTGGAATAATGAAGGAATGGCTACATCACTAGTGGTAGCGCTTCGTGGATCTGCCCTGGAACTACTGCAGACCATTCCCATCAGCCAACAAGGGAAATATGACATCCTTGTAGCTGTCCTGGAGAGACGATTTGGAGACCAACACCGAAGACAACTGTATCAGGCACAAGTAAAGTCTCGGCATCAGAAGCCTGGTGAAAACATGCAAGAATTTGAGGCAGACATTAGACGTCTCATTCAATTGGCCTACCCGGGAGCGACAGAGGAATTTCAAGAGGAACTTGCTGCCCAATATTTCGTGGATGGTATCAGAGATCCAGAAACTCAGAAAATGCTACGCCTAGCCAAATTTGATAACAGCAGTGAAGCTTTGGGTCGAGCACTAGAAATCGAGGCGGCCTGTAACATCTCCAAGCCAAAAATCAGGGCCGTATCCACCCAGGAAGAAAAGCCGACAAACAGCTGTGAATTAAATGAGACGGGTGAAATTTTGAAGAAATTAACCGAAGTTCTTCAGGCCACGGGGAGATTACGGGAGTCACTAGAAGTTAGGCCATACACCCGTAATCAGTGCTATAGATGTGGCAAGACTGAACACTTCAAAAGGGGCTGTCGAGTACAAAGATTCCAGAAGCCAATAGAAGATAGGCCACATAACCGAAATACATCAAAACAGTGTTATAGATGTGGAAAGACTGGACATTTCAGAAGGGACTGTCGAGTACGGATATTCCGGGAGCCAACAGAAGTTAGACCATGTAATCGAAAGGCTATAAATTAGTGCTATAGATGCGGCAGGACTGGACATTTCAAAAGAGACTGTCAAGTACAAAGATTCCGGGAGCCACTAGAAGATAGGCCACGTAACCGAATTGTTCCAAATCAGTGCTATATATGTGGCAACATTGGACATTTTAAGAGAGACTGTCCAGTACAACTACGACCTACAGCTCCATCCAGAGACAACAGCAGTTCAAAGCCAAGTCAGGAAGAGTTGAAACAATATAACTTTAAGGCTAAGCACAGGGAAGGAAGATGGCATAGTAATACAGATGCTTTATCCAGAAGGTCATGTGAGGATAATTATAAACATCGCCAAAGAATTGACCAACGAGAAGGAATCACTCCCATTAGGCGAATCAAGTTTAAGGTTGATCAGCAGTGGACCACAGAGTAACTAAAGAAAGATCAGCTTGAGGATAATGAAATAGCACTGCTACTAAAAGCTAAGGAAGAACGTCAACCAAGACCAAGCTGGAGAGATATTTCAACTAAGGGATCTACTTTTAAATCTCTGTGGGCCCAGTGGGACTCCCTGGTAGTTGAAAATGGACTCCTTAAACGAGCCTGGGAAAGCGCCGATGGCAAAGCAGTGAAGACGCAGTTAGTGGTACCAAAGAAGAGGGTAGCGGAAGTTCTGGACGAAGTACATAATAGAAAGTTTGGTGCTCATCTAGGAGTGAACAAAATTATTGACAAGATCCGCGACAGATTTTACTGGGGCAACTACTGCCAGGATGTGAAATCATGGTGCCAGCAGTGTTCAACCTGTGCCTCAAGTGAAGGACCTCAGACAAGATCCAGTGGGAAGATGAAACAGAATGATGTGGGACTACCGTTTGAACGTCTCGCTAGTGACCGAATGAAGGCTCGATATGATCTCCAAGCTAAGCCTAGGGATTTCGGATGAACGATAAAGTCTGGTTATATAACCCGCAAAGGAAGACAAGAAGATCTCCCAAGCTAACACCAGTATGGGAAGGACCCTATACGGTCATCAAAAGAATTAATGACGTTGTGTATAGAATTCAGCGTAGCCCCAGGAGCAAACTGAAAGTTGTCCACCTCGACAGGTTGAAAGCATATCACGGGCATGAAGTAGCTGATCGGGATGATCAGAATTAAGAGGGAGGCAATGTTACGGCTAGCCTAACAACCATCCGAACGTTTTTGTGCTACCCTATAGAACTAGCCGCCGCCGTGCCCCTTGCTTCTCTGTCTGTATGAATCATCGCCCGGCCGGCCGCGAAGTTTCGGGATCGCTGGAATTGTCTCGATGGCCTCGTCGAGATCATATTATAGAGTGACCTCGGAATACTTCCCGAATATTCGTGATAGATTTAAGATTATATATAAGCAGACCTAAGGCGAATGTTAGTCAGTCAGTCGGTTAGTCAGTTCAGTTCAGTTAATCATTGAGTGTTGAATAGATATTAGTTGTAAAGTTATAAGAGTAGTATAGAGTGTTAAATTGTATACAGTGGTAGTGAATAAAGAGAGTATTAGTTGAAAATAGCAAAGTTGTAATTCTGTTAAGAACCCACGGGAAAAACGTAACAATATATATAAAATATACCTATTTGAAGAAACCGGATCTAAAAGGGGAAAAAGATGTTAGCGGGGTAATAAATATGTTTCCTTGAGGTTTTCACATTTGTATGAATAACCTGGCATTGTGGGACATATTTTTGTAAAAAGGAACGAAGAGTGGGGTTGAGTTGGGTAAGCTAAGGTCGCCAAAAATAGATAATAAAGAATTACATTAGTTTTTAAAATATTTTTAGCCGAGGAACCTAATTTTGATAGAATAATACATGTCGACGAGACTGAGTAATGATTCCATCGACACCAGTTTTTCCTTAAATTGTCTCCTAGCCCAAATACAAAAATGCCGCGGGAAGTCATATCATTTCATGCAAAAATATTGAAAGCATTTGTTAACTAGTTAAAGTGATAGTTATGAAACCCGAAGATGAACAGTCCAAACTAGACTTATCCAGACTGGATATGCAGGGTCTCAATCTTTTCATCTTTAATATGTTTAATTCAAAATTAGATATTAAAACTCGATAAAGACGTAAACTAATCGACGAGGACCGAGTATTCGCTAAGCCGCGCCATCGCCATGGCGCCACTACTTCAGCCACAAAATCTCTTATGGGAAGAATGACTTTTCATTTTATAGCACATTGTGTTTTCTCTTCAATGTTGTCGAACCTTTTTTAAGTTTTATAGCAGAACCGTTGGAAAAATTGACATGTAAACTTCAGAAATATTTTCGTCGGACCATTTTGAACGAAACAGAGAGGGGGTAATAATTAGACTACGCAATGGCGACATTTCAACATAAAAACTTTAATAGCTTTACAGCTTTGAAATTCGATTTAAGTCGGTTTTAAATATAAATGAAATGGCATTAGTTAAATACCAGCAAAAATGAAGCTATGCTATTTATGTATTTTTGGTTATAAAGAAGGGCGTCATTAATATGTTGTATTGTAGTTTATTAAAAAAAGGTATCACTAAAACAACACATTGTTACTTAAGAGGAAAGATGTCCCGCAAGGCATCCCACCACTCGAAGCCTGTGTCATGTAGAAAGCCGCGCATGTTTTCCTTTTTGCAATTGTGGACAATGACATCTGAAGAAAAAGAGATGAGATAGATTGACATGGGAGAATTTGCCTAAACAGCAGAGAGGGAAATACACTTTTTTTTATACAGAATTGCAATACCTGAGGACAAACTGAGATTGCAGACAGCGTACACAGTGAACATCCCAACAAAGGTAAAATGGCGACTAGCGGCACCCAGGAAAGCTTCCTTCTGGGAGAGCACGCAACAGTGTTCCAAGCAGATGTATATGCAATCTTGATGGTTGGAAGAATGGACAATGTCCTGCTTGCTCTGATAGCTAAGCCGTACTCAGGGCGGTCTATACACCTAGGACTAACTTTAAATTGGCCTAGGAGTGCGCGGACGCCTTGGAGCGGCTGGAACAGAGCAAGAGAGTGAAGCTGATATAGGTGCATACAGATGAGTGGCGGGGAACGAGGTGGCACATGAACTTACCAGGTTTGGCTCTGGTATTCTCCCGTTTTAGACCTTTCGAGATTCCAAATAAGAGCGGCAATCAGAGAGAGAACTGATCAGGCCCTCTCAAGAGAGTGGAGACACTTTCAGGTGGGGAGACAGGTGGGGAGACACATGAGCCTGATGGGCCTTGAGCAGAAAGCTACCTGAGAATGCGGGGAGGAAGATGAAACCCCTGTCCACTATCTGGGTAGATGCGTAATCTTTGCACGCCATCTTCGGGTCTGCTATATTGCAGGACGAGGAGGCTGTGTGTCTGCCATGGAGATAGTTCCTGACCTTCATCGGGGGGTCAGGAAGACTAGAGCGAACTTAATGTGAGGGGGTGGTTGAGGGAGATGGATGGGGAGATAAATGAGTGGTAGAGAGAGAGAGGAGTATGCTACAGGAGCCTTCCGCCACTGAAGTTGGAAAGTCTTTAGCGACTGGTTCAGTTGGAAATAAAAAAGAGCTTTTCGCAGAGTACTGAATGCGCCTGCTCAAATGGGAATTATAAGTACTTTTCTTGCCTAATCTACCACCTCTCTATACTCAGTAACATACCAGATAGAGATAATAAAACTGTGAGAAAGGCATTAAAATTGAGTAAGTTCAACCCATACAAATTACAGATTTTAAAGAAACATTTTGAAGATAATTTTAATGATTCTGCGAAATCAAATCAAATTACATTAATTGCAACCGTATCCTTCTGCAAAATATTGCTCCTCTTAACAAAACGGTCGTTATTGGAGTGATGATGATGAAGTGTACCTGGACATATAGGAACAATATATTTAACATTTTATCTCATGAAACTTTCGATTATGGTAATTTTCTTCTATAAGAAAATAGAGGCTCGGCCTCACTATATTTATTAAACGACAAATTTCCCGACAGCTGGATTGAAAAAAGAGGAGCATTTAACTGGGCAGAAAGATAACCTCCGCCTTAACCCTTCTACACTTTTTTCTGTGTGAGTATATGATTCAAATTAAATTATCCCTTTATCGGTGCCATATTTTTTAAGTTTGGCGTTAGAATTTTTTTAGAAATTGCCACCCAAAGTTCAAAAAGTTATTAAATGATGACAAGACCAATTAAAATTATTGAATTAAAATATAAATTCATTTAATAACTTTTTGAACTTTGGATGGCAATTTCTCCAAAAATTTTGCCGCCAAACTTATATATATATAATATGGCATCGATAAAGAGATAATTTAATTTGACTCCTCTTTCAATTTGATGCTTTAGGAATTGAGTTTAGCTCGTTAGAAAATGTCTTTATACTACTTATTTGAGGGATAAACTTACCATAAAACCACAATTTCCATCGGACCGGTGGCATTTTCTGTAAAAAAGAAAATGTATTAGAACTATAAATATGACAAACAAGATGATTTAGAAATGTTGCCACGTAAAATATGTTTAGATATATTTTTTTTTTAGGTAATTCGAATATAAACATTTCTTTGAATTGCTTACAACACTAATATGTGAATTATTTATATCATTAATATTATATTTACCAATTTAATAGATTAAAGTTGAAGTAAAATTAATAGATCAAAATAGACATCTCAGAGATAGAGCTACTCCGAATTCGATTTTTTGCCAAAGTAATAAAACTCATATTTTGAACATGTTCTAAGATTAAAAATGACGGAAATCCAAACATGTTTGCGTGTATCCTTATTACCTTGCTTGTATATCTTCCTTGAAACCAAGCGCATCTTGTCATATCTATGTAAACTAAGCAACAATTGAAATGTTACTAATGAAATTTTAGCTAAAATTTTGCACCGTGTAACTTTGAAACTAGTTGCTATAATTTTAAACGCAAAGCAGAATAACAAAATAGGGTACTTATGAACTACACACCAGAAGTGAAACTTAATCAGCACAAACGGAGGATAGAGCCTGCACACTGTATTAGATATACAATGCATAAGTCTCTCTCCCCACATTTTACCGCAAGTTTTCTGTTATGTTTTTTAAATGCTGCATGGGTTTTCATAAATAAAATAATATTTTGACTATATGCGAATTCGCTAACATGAATGGTAAAACATACTATACCTTAAACTCCAGCCCGTTTAACGATTGATTTTTGTCGGGGACAACGGTGCAGACAACGTGGAAGAGACGGAGATAAAAGATGGGTATGCCATGCTTGGTTTAAATTGTTGATGAGCCGGAAAAAAAAATATGAGTGTCTCGCGACAGCATTGCCGTTGGCTGCCATCAAGGTAAAAGCGTCTCCAGCGACATCTAGTGTAGGTGGCGTTGACTGGAGCGATTGCATTTGATATTTTCGCGATGCAATCGATTTGCAGCAAGAGCCGTCGTGGTCTGGAGGTTTAGATGGTTAGGTCTCAACTCGGCGACTATCGGCCGCGGCCTGGGTTCAAACCCCGTTGCTTCTTTTATTTTTTTTTACGGTTAAGTTTCTAAACAGTTTTTTCCTTGATTTTGGGTATGTCTTGGGTTAGTTTTGATTAGCAAACAGTTTTTTTTCTTGATTTTGGGTATGTCTTGGGTTACGTTTGGGTTAGCCCCTGGTTAGTTTCCTTTTCTTGAGCCCCCGTAGCGAGCGCTAGCGAGCGGAGGGCCATGCGAAAAGTGAAATATTACTTATTGTAATACGTGCCCGTACTTTGGATGCACTTTTTACGAAATATACAGCAGCTTGCATGTGTTTCCGCGAATACATTCACTTCTTTGTAGGTTTGTAACATTCGACCTTGATGGCAGCCAACGGCAATGCTGTCGCGAGACACTCGTTAAAAAAATCGCCTCGCCGCCGTGTCACTGTGCAATCCTCTTCTGCTGTCTTTATCAACGCTCTATCTCCCTCTCTGCCTTCGATCGCCTCGACGTATCACACATTTTGTAACGTTACGCATCTGCCGTATCAAACATTTTACAACGTTACGCGTTGACCATATGGCGCATTTGGTAATTTTCGTATTGCATCCACCAGCTTACCTTACACTCCACGTACACCGTGCCTAAGTTTCAGGCAATAACCTATATGCATTAAACGAACTTTTTGAACAAACTTCTAAATAGATATGTTAATATTCAGTGACTACATATGGTACAATGGTAGCTAGTTACTAGAAACAATTGAATTTAAGTATAGGCGATTATACGTGAACCTATGCTAAGAACTGTTTGTATATAACTAAAAAAATCCACAAATATACATAGTATATAGTTGAAAATAGTTTTAAAATTTGTTCCTTATGATACCCTATATAACACATTTTTTACTTTTTGAGTGTTAAAGGAGATATATTCCAAACAATCCACTCATTGTTATTCTTTCCAGCTGATCTGGCAGAAATGAAAAGCACTTCACACTCGATAAAAACAATTCAGAGGATGGCCTTTTCGCAATTTTTTTCCAACTTGCCCGATTTTGTATTTGTTGGTGCTAGTGAGGGAGGGCAGTTACCGGGCCGTGGAAGAGGAAGACTAATTTTTTTCATCATGTCTAAGAACAGCAAAAGATATTCCGATCCATAAAGAAGAAAATCTGGATGATCCTTCTAACTTCAGGCTAATAGCACTCTTATCCACCTTGTCCAAGATTATAGAGAAATTCTTAAAACTACGTACGCTCTCCTTCATCAAAACTAATGGCATCTTAAACAAGTGTCAGTTTGGCTTTTGTGAGAACACCAGTAAAAATGATGCTATATACCAACTAATACAAGATCAACACATCAACGATGGTGGAGTTTCGTCGGCAGTTTTTGTGACCTATCGAAAGCTTTTGACTGTGTTAGTCATGAAATTCTGCTGTGGATACATCACCACTATAATTTTAGAGGAGTTTTTTTTATGTTGGTTTTCATCGTTTCTGCTTGGTCCTGTCTTTATAAGGTCTAATTGTTCTAATTGTAAACCCGAGTGCCACTACTATGGAAACGAGAAATGTGAGCATACCTATGTGTTGATTAGTATGCAGGAATATAGCTCAGATTCGGGATCGATCTACGTCAGGTGGGAAGAGATGATAAAAAAGCACTTCAGTTAAAAACAATAACAACGTCTATTGGTCAGAGACTTAATGAGAAAACATTAACAATGTCTATTGGTCAGAAGCTTAATAAGATTATATTATACCTGATTACTAAGGTGCGCATGTTCTCTCGAATGGGGTATATTTATAAATTATTTATAGGTCTTTGGTCACTGTTTTATGAATATAGTTTGTCTTAAGAATTTGTGTTGTGTTTCATTTATTGTTAGCTTACCACTTAAAGTTCATACTGCACTTGATCTACTGATTCTACTTTGCAAATTCACTTCCTCAGAACTTTGACAAATTTATCATAGATTCGACTTTTACTATTGTGGATATGAAACTCCCGGGCATCGCGACCATGTGGTCAAGCTAAGCTAGGGTTAGGGTGAAGGCAAAAGGATAGATTAGAACCTGAAAGCGCCCATCTGATCAAGCCCAGGAGCTGGTTTTAGGTGGGAGACACAAGTCTGTCGAACTGATGGTTCGCTAGCATTTTTATATGATAAAATGTGCTGAACGTTGCACGGTTAAGGTTCACAATTGCTCTCGTTGTCTATAATTTGTCTTTAATGTTTACATAATATTTTCCAAGTTCAAGTTCAAACTTAGGACAGGATGATATTTATTTAGTAATTTATGCATTTTAGTAGTTCACAATATTTCGCTTTCTAGTTAAGTATTTTGTGTATTTTAGGATGGTTGTAGATAAAGTATAGTATTTGGCCCACGTAAAAACCATAATACACCTCGCTGCAAGCGGATCGTAGTAAGTTCACCATATTCGCTGACAATATCACAATAGTGCGTCAGGCTGTGGACCAAGTCTCCCTTCGTAAGAAAATTTTGGAGGATATCCAGAGAGTCAAAACTTGGTGAGACTCTATCCTATTAACATTGAATCCCACAAAGCAAAGCTGATATATTTTACATGTAGTCTTGCATATATTTAGGATTTATAATATTGTTACAGTTGAGATCAAACCTGACAGCAAATTTCTTGAAATTTTCATAGACGGAGAGGTCAAGTTCCACAAACATATGAATTTTCTTGTCATAAGCTATCATCTGGTTGTTTTGCTGTTAGGATTGTTCGCTCTTTGAAACCCATCTTGGGTTTGATATTGCTTTCTGGGAAAATGCAAGCAATGACATGCTTAAAATGCTGTTTATTATCCAAAAGACCTCTAGTACATCTGTGAGGCCAAGCCCCGGGATTTATGTCAATCCCTTTTTCTTCGCGAGAAGATATTGAGAAACTGCTTACATTGGCTTTAAGTACCAATCGCGGTTCATGGTGAGGAATTCCGGATATCGAAGCAGGTACCACATGATCTTACGCCTTCTCCAACCTATTTGTACTTTTTTTATGGCAGTGGTACACACACTAAAGGTACCCTATGGCATTCGACGAGCGGTGTGTGTGAAAATTGACACGGTTCTTAAATAGTTGTAGATTGTAATTTGGAGGAAAGGGATGTCCTGTCCACAGTGATGCAGTACGCCAGCCACATGTCTGCGATGTTCCAGACTATCCAGATCCAGGGTTCACTTTAGGGTGTGCTTAGGTGCGGCACCCCAGATGTGTGACCAATATTCTAAGTCGGTCTTATTTGCGCTTTGTAGAGCAAGAGCAGCTGCTGCAACAAGACAACAAACAAGAAAGTCTGCCTTTTATGAGAGTGTTAACATTTTTAACCACCTTCCCCTTGATATTAAATATTGACAATACTTCAGAATCAACTCAGACATTTAGACCCATAAACAAGATGGCAATTAATGAATGTAAAAAGCTCTTCTCGGATCTTAACTATAGGGTGCATTCTTGTGATCCCGATTCGGAGTTTCTTCGATTTTATGATTGCTTTTTATGGTGTTTTAATGCTTCTTCATTTCCCAAAAGACTAAAACATAACAATGCGAAGAAAAATAAACTACAGTTCTCTGAAGATTTACAAACAATGCACAAAGAGTTGGATAATTTGAGGTGGTTAAGGCACCGTATCCATGACGATGAATTAAATAATAGGTTTAAAATGACAAAAAAAAACTTCCAACTTAAGATTAGAGAAGAGAAGAGCCTATATTATAATGAAAAAATCTTGTTATCAAATAACAAAATTAGAACTACGTGGAATATTGTAAATGAACTTCAAAACAAGACATGTACAAAACAACATATAACTTCTATTAACCATGAGAATAAAAAATTAAGCAACCCCAAAGATATAGCCAACGCTTTTGGTCAATATTTGTCCTCAGCCGTGAATGAAAAGGTAAGATCATACTTTGAAGATAATTTATCTGATACGTGTACTGTTTCTGGGAGAACAATCTCTAACTCTTGTTTCATAAACGACATAACCCAAGATGATATAGTGCGGATTATTTATGAACTCCCGAATAAAAAATCTTCTGGACTCGATGAAGTTCCCATTAAACTGATTAAGGCTATGTGTACTGAAATTTCACCAATACTGGCTGAGCTGTTAAATGTGTCAATCAGAAATGGCAAATTTCCGGAGTGCTTAAAGGAAGCCAAAGTTGTGCCGATTTTTAAGAAGGGCGATGCAGAGAGTGTTGAAAATTACAGGCCTATTTCGATTCTCAGCATATTCTCCAAAATATTTGAGAAGGCAGTATGCGATAGATTGACAGTATTCTTGAGTAAGTACAGTGTCTTGAGTGGATGTCAGCATGGCTTTAGAGTTGGGCTATCTACTGAATCAGCTGCTGCGAACCTGATTCAACATGTGGCTTCTAAGGTGGATCGTGGGGAAAAGGTTGTTATTTTCTCCTTTGATTTAACGCGAGCGTTTGATGTTGTAGACAAAGGCTTTGTGGGTGAAAAGCTTTTAAAATTGGGAATTAGGGGTTATTTAAACAGCTGGATATGTTCATTTTTAACGAATAGAAAAATCTTTGTAAGTATTAATAATACTCTGTCTGATGGTTTTGATCTAAATCTCGGTACTCCTCAGGGAAGTTCGTTGGCCCCTCTACTTTTCCTGATGTTCATCAATGATCTTCCAGAATATATCACAAGGGGTCAAGTATTTATGTATGCTGACGATACCTCGATTGTCGTTCATGGTTCCTGCAAGGAAGACATTTGTGAAGCTGCATCAACGGTGCTTGATCAATTCTCCACGTGGTGCAGAAGTAACAAACTAATCATCAATCACTCTAAAACTGTCTGCTTAGAAGTGACTTCTATGAGAGTCAATCCGTGCGACTTTGTATTTCAGTTTGGGGAATATATATTGCGCCCTCAAAACTCAATAAATTTTCTTGGGCTTCATGTCGATTGCAACCTCTCGTGGAACGAACATATCAATAAAGTTTGCTCCAGATTGAACCAAAGTTACTATGTAATTGGTTCTTTAAAAAATTCATTAAGAAACAAGAATATTCTGCTCAATGTTTATTACGCATTTTGTTACTCAGCAATTGCTTATAACATAATAACATGGGGCCAGGCAGTTGAAGTCCAGAGAGTACTTATAATTCAAAAACGAATAATTCGTCTTTTATTCGACTTACCCTATACAACCACTTGTAGGGATACATTTAAAAAACATAATCTGTTAACGGTTGTGTCTATCTACATTTTTAAGCTATTGTTGTATATTCATAAAAATAAACACTCCTTTCGGACAAATGGTTTTAGTCATGGGTACTGTACGCGGAGTAGAAATGATATCTATCTAGATAGACATAATCGTGAGGCTTATAAGAAAACTCCGGTATATTGTGGCAGCAAACTCTACAATATGTTGCCTGAGACCATAAGAAACATAAACCCGCCTCAATCCTTTAAGAAAAAAATTAAAAAGCTTCTTTTATCCAAGACTTTTTATAGTATTGTGGAATTCACAGCTTATCTGCAACATGTAGAATAATTAAATGTCGCGCCGGCATCCAGATTGTGCCATTGTATTACATATATAATATGTACTTACAGGAGTTTGTGACAATTTTAGATGCGTTCTTTTGTTTTTTTTTTTATTTTATTTTATTTTATAGGCACCTATATGTCCTTTAACGGTGCGCGTTATAGTTTTATATATGTGTGGATATTTCTATAAACTTAAATGTTTGTGTATCCGTATATTTGATGGTCACTGAACCACTGTTCTATTTTTGTCAGTTTAATTCTTGTTGCGTTTTGTTTTATATCTTTGAAATGTAATATTACTACAGCCTTATTGTGACGAAACCTGTGTTATTCTTTGTAACATGGTGGTGAATAAATGATTTGATTTGATTTGATTTGATTAAAAATTCAGCATCTTCAAAATATTTAAATGACGTAGGCCTTATATGCTACTATGGAATTCTTTGAGAATGCACTATAAGTTAGATATCTAACTAAGAAGTAACGCTGCATTTGCTTCCTTCGGGCTTCAACTTATTTGGAAACTGTTGTGTGTAACTGTTCTTGGGTCTGACTTTTGATTTTTTTTATCAAATTTGTTTCTGTAAGTAATGCATTATATTTTGTCTACGTTACGACCTATGTTTTATACCTATTGTTAGTTTCTTGTTTTCTGGTTTATCTCATTTGACCTATCTTTTTTTACTAACTCTAGTAAAAATGTTTAATATTGGACAACAATAAAGGGTTATTTGACTTTAACTTTGACTTCTTACTTTGCTAATGAGCTCTTTGTACCATCATTTCAACCCTGTACATTCAAAGCACTCTAAATTATTGTTTTAATTGATACTTTCATCAGTTCAAAAATTTCAAAATCCATAAATGTACCGAGGTAAGATGCCAATCTTAATAGAAACCACTAAAAACACCAAACATTTCTTCTAGAGTTCTTTTAAAATAATTAACACTAAATATTTACTAAAAGTACCGTATATAATGCTTACTTTGATTTCCCATGGTAAATGTAGCGATTTGTATACAAAAATAGTTTGCCTACGAGGTCCTTAACAAAGAATTTTTATTTTCTATAATTTGAGCCTTTTCATAAAAAAAAAATGTTTTAGCACAAATTAGTGAATATATTAAAAAATATCAAAAAAGACCCAAGCAAAGATACACCTTTTCAAAATGTCAGCCGTTATTGGTGACATGGGTAAATGTTGACAAACTTCTCTTTCACACCACCCTACAGATTTTTCCGTATTATTTATTTAATAATATATAAAGTACACTATTCAATTCTATTTTGTTTTTAAAAGATTGTAAATTGGTTTTAAAGCTACAGAGATTTAAAATTCAAGTAAAATTTCTCTCCTAACGTTTCCATTGTCGCTTAGTAAATTGCTCGTACTTATTAAATTAATGGAGTACTCCATCGAAATCCCAACAGCGCATACTTCAAATAATTAATTATAAATAAATGCGTACTCCAAAAAGCAACGCAACTCATGAGAATTTTGGTAGAATGAAAATTAAATCAAATATTGTAAACATGACATGAACGATTTAATTATATTGGCGGTTTGAATTTTGTATATCCATTAATTTCTAATTCTTTCAGAACTATAGTTAACTTGCTAAATATATTATATTAATTATTCTAAAACAGTTCTAACCCATACGGTGCCTAAAATCATACAAAACCTAAGTGAACCAATGTGTTGAATCAATTTTAAATATTCTGTATTCAATGCCTATTTAAGAATTTAATCATGAATGAAATACTAAATCATTTACTCGCATGAACTATTTACAACTAATATTCCCTCATCAATGAATATAAAAGCAGCGATTATACAAAAATTAAAACAAAAATAGCAAACTGAGACAACACAATCAGAACGTGACAAAAGACGCTTAATCTAGGTATTTGGTTGAAAAATGATATGCGTAAAAAAATCTCGTAACGCTTAATTTTCATGTCTTATGATTTTTGCTACTTTCTACTAAATGCTTATGGTTCAATGGAATTGTGTATTTCCTTTAAGTAAAAGAAGAAAGCATGTCAACAATAACAATAATTCCCCAGTTTAAATGTATAGTAACAATTTTGTTTTTCTTTAGGCTAACAGTAGAATCCATACAAAATAAGTTTGAGCATAAGACAAAGCATTGAAAAATGCATATATACAAACATTATATCTTAATCTCGTGTTTGTGTAAAATGCATTTTTTCAAGTTCATAAAAGTTGCGTATCCGCACATAAAATAAAAGATGGCGCATAAATGTCAAATAAATTCCCCCTCTTGTTTTTTACGAAACTCACAACGGTTAAAAAAAAATTGATAGCGTAATCTTGCTCTCACTCTGACTCAAGATCCATATTTGGTTCTCAAATCACTTCGAGGTCGATGATTCTACATTTTTTGGGCCTTAAAATACATAGAAATGAAATGAGAACTCAAGCGGTACTGAATAGTTCTTGTTGCTTTTGAAACTCAAGAAAATGTTGGAACAAATTTGGGAATAACCCACAGAACTATGCCTACTCTGAAAACATAAATAGCACACCTTTGCATTTTTGCAGCTAGCAAAAGTTTATTAACGTTTAGAATCTGGTTGAAAATTTAATAATTATTATATTTTTTTATCTCATTTTCCAAATATGGATATCTGGAATGGACGATATTCGTTATACTCTTGACTTGCAATAACTTTGGCGTTTCTTGCTTGGTAATGAATTATTTATATTTCGATTTGGTCTATACTTCACGCCTGTCTGTACAACGTGAGAATTTGAAACAAAAACGAGATCTGACATACTTTTTAAACTCGTTTAGGCAAATACCGACAAATTGCTTATAATTCCCATAGAAAATTAGTTCGCTGTAAATAATCAGGAAGTTTATACATATTTTTAAATCTTTCATTTCAACTAATTGTTCTTGATCAGTTTTAATATGCTTCTAATATTGTGGATATAATATTATCGGATGATCCGTATTTTTAGATTTCATGTATTTAATTAAACATTTTATTTCATTTGTATGACATCTGATATCATTTATCTGAATTCCTGAGCTATTTTAAAATATAACCCAAACTAACCGGAAATCATAACATCCTAATTAATTTATGTATCAACTTGTTATTTGATATTTTGCTGGAACTTAAAATCTTCAATCTCTAAATCGGTTAAGAAATAGAAACCTTCCTTTTACATGAGTAAATTAAATTCAAAACTCGTTTTTGAAAATGTTGAAAAAGTTTAGGTTTTATGATATATAAGAATATTAATACACTCCCTATAAGATAACTTGGTTTTTTTATGTTCGGCACACACACAAAAGGAAAACCCCATACCACTCAACGAGCGGTGCGTGTGCGGAGAAAATGGTGGACGTTGCACTTGAAGCGCTGTAGGTTGTAGTTTTCGGGAAAGATGTTACTCGGAAGTCCATTCCAGAGCGAGGCAGTCCTCCAGAAAAGGTGCCCGCAACAGCGACGTCCTAGGTGTCCGCAACTGAATAGTATGTTGATAAGCAGCTTGTGTCTGATGGGTGTTTCTGTTTGGCACAACTCTGGGCGGAATCATAAGTGCCAGCTCGTTCGAACACCTTCCGTAGTAGAATCGATAGTAAAGAGATAGGTCGGCCACTTTTCTTCGATGTTCAAGGCTATCAAGGTCTTTAATCAACTCTGTGTCATCCACAAGACGGACTGCTCTCCTCTGTATGGAGTCCAATATCTTGAACAAATGTTTGGGTGCCGAGCTCCACACATGGGAACAGTATTCCAGAGATGGTCTTATCTGGGCCTTATAGAGCAGCAAGAGCTGATGAGGCGTATACAACTTTTTGCTCTACAGAGTGCTCTTAGCTTTTGTGCTGCTGCCTTGGCGATTTTGGTAACGTGATTTCGCCAAGACATGTTGTTTTTTACGTTGATGCCCAGCAAGCTTATGGATGAGGCCAGAGTCAATGTTTGTCCTGTTATTGATAAGTCAGGTCCTGCGGTGTTTCTTTTTTTTTGAGAAGACAGCTGCTTGAGTCTCTCCTGTGTTAAACTGGACATTATTTTCCTCACCCCTTTCCACGATGGCGTTCATATCCTCATTGATGGCAACACTCTGACTTTCTCCGCGACATGAATGAGGATATAAGAGTGCTGTCGTCTGCAAAACTGCAAATAGAGTTGTCAGTCCTGTCTAAGAGATCGTTGATATAGAGCAAGAACAGCTTGTTAGATAATATACACCCTTGAAGAACACCGGCATTGATTTTAAATTCCTCCGAGAGATGCCCATCAATACCAACTCGGATGCTTCGATCAATTGAGAAATTGGAAACCCATAGAAGCAATGCTGGTGGTAGTCCGTATGCTGTCAATTTGCTTAACAATCCGTCTTGCCTCACCCTATCAAATGTTTTGGATATGTCGAGAGCCACTGCACGAGATTCGCCGTAGCTTTCGATGCCTTTGGTCCACAGGTAGCTCACGTAAGTCAGGAGATTTCCCGTTGATCTGTGCTTACGGAAGCCATACTGGCGATCGCATATGATGCTTGACGATTCAAGATATTTTAAGAGCTGTTCGTTAATCAGTTTCTCCATGACCTTAGACATGATGGGAACTAAGGCAATTTAACGGTAATTATTTGGAATCGTTTTTTACCTTTCTTCGGGATTGGTTGCACCTGAGCGAATTTTCAGCTAGAAGAAAGCATGCAGTTCTGTATGACAAGGAAAAAAGCCTACATAGTGGACCTGTTAGTTCAGCAGCAAATTTCTTAAGCACAATTATTGGAACGCCATCCGGTCCTGTGACCTTGTTAGTGTGTAGGCTTTCGAGTATCGTTTCACTTCGCGTTGGCTAAATAGCAGACCTGGCATTGAGGAATTCACTTTCGGGATTGTTGGGAGAGTCTTTCCTTAATGATCTAAGGTAGAATTTGATGCAAATATTTTGGCAGGAATGTTTGCTTTTTTTTTGCCGTTTTCGCTAGCCATCATCTTTGGTCAGTGGTGGGATTGGCGTCTTTGAGTAACCCTGATTGACAGCTTTGGCAACTGACCAAAAGGATCTTGATCCGTTAGGACAGTTGAGAAGCTTGTTCTTAATCTGCTCGCTATATCCCTCCTTGCTCTCGTCAACAGTCCTTGTACACTGGTTTTTAGTCGTGACGAATATATTTCGATTTTCGGCTGTCGGATTTCGGCGCCATTTGCGGTAGGCGGCATTTTTAGCATTGACTGCTCTTGAGCAGTTTTTCCCAAATCATGGTTTACTGTTTGAGATTAGTTTCATAGAAAAGGGGATGAAAGCTTCCATAGCAGCTAGGATAACTTGAGTTATCTCATCAGCAGATCCAGAGGTGTTTCTAAAACAGACATCTTTCCAAGGGGTGCCTGTGGCTCCTGTATTTTGATAGCAAGTTCACACGTTGCGGAGATAAGATTGTGGTCTGATGAGCCCAACGGAGGTTGGACATTGTAGAGGTCAGGATTAGTTGTTAAGAATAGATCCAGTAGACTAGCAAAGTCTTTTTGATGCTCAGGGATCCTAGTAAGTTGGTTTACCAGGTGAGTAAGTCCGTCACTTATAGCAAAATACTCGGCTTCTCGTCCTTCATCAAGATGCAGTAAATATTTGCAATGTAAAATAGATCTAAAAATCTCACGTAGATTCAAAACTAGGTATTTGTTGGATCCCGTCAGATGCAAAACTCTATATTTGCTAATGACCAATCAGGTTGGTAGTATCGCGTCTCGCGAACAATCGTCTGTTGTCATTCGTTACAGGTGCCATTATTTACTGAATTTTGAAACGCTTCCTGTTGAAAAGTATGTAAGACATTTTTTCAAAAATGAGTGAAGAAACAAATGTTAAAGTAATCCATTTTTCAGTCTTGGTGCTCGGAAGTTTCTGACCGATTTTCATTTCAGACATAAACCCAAAGATTTGTCAAGATACCCAAATTGAGCTCATTCCAAAGGTGCGTACAATCGATAAAATTAAACAAGATATTTTTATTTTGTAGTTCTGTGATGGCACAAAATGATAGAAGATGATTTAAAACTAGTATAAACCAGCTTTCCTGAATATAACTCAACTTAGTGAAGATAGAATTGAGAGAATTGTAGCGAATTTTCTTATATCTGGATAGATCCCCAAAGAAGGAAGAGGAGGTGGTGGAATTTTTGAGAAAAATAAGGCGGCTTAATGTTCAAGTACATAATTTATTGAGAGCTTAAACTGTGCAGAGAGCCATTATAGTCTCGGACGTTGTTTTAGGCTATTCCTTATGATATTTGAATTTCATTAAATTATTTAATTTATACCTTGAGAAAAATCCAGGTTCTGTTGTCGAATTGCCTTATTTCAAGGTCTATTTAAATAGGAAAGAATTATTTTTCATGTGTGTTCAACCTGCTTGCATGCCAAAGAATTGTTGAAGCAAAATAATTCTGAACAAAGAGCGCACACATTTGAGAGCTAAGGCATTTTATACCTCACTTAAATCCGAATCAGAAGTTGTTCAGATATTCTGACTGCCAAAAAAATTTGGCTTTACCAAAGTTGCCGGATCAATTGGCCTACCTTTCTCCTTTCTCAATAGATTAACGTCTACAATTTCACTATTGTTAAGAGGGATTCAAAATAGAAAATAACTCCTGAAACAGTTCGTTTCTATGTGTGGCTGGAGCCAGAATATCACAAAAATTCTAATTGCTTCAGCCTATATTTCAAGACGATATTGTGAAAATATATTTATTTGCGGACGGTTGCGGATATCATGACAGAATTCTTGTTTTGCCCTAAAGCAAGAATTCTGTTCTGATGTCTAGGCTGGCTTACTATTTAGGAGATGAAGCATTAAATCTTTAGAAATTAGTGTTCCAATTGTCGGACACTAATTTTTACCTGCTGACAAATGTGGTTTGATAGAAAGATAAGTACAAAACGAGGCATTATAGTTAATCCTTGTGAGTATGCATATAACATTGAAAATTCTCGATGGTTTTCATGTTTGGCAAAGACCGGAATGATTGGGATTGGAAGGCAGCGGCAACGGACATCATTAAAAAATCTGCTCAATGGCATTTCAAATTTAACGAATGCAAAAATAAATATACAGAAAGTAAAAAAAAACAAGGTGAAGTACTTTATAAGTCAGATTTCTGCTCCGAAAGTAGTATAGTGAAAAAAGAAAAAATTATTTCAGCGCTACGCCCTAAAAAGTTACAACTGGAAATTGGTTAAAGGAAAACAGATCTGCAATCGCTGGTCTTTTAGAGAAGCATTATGGTTCTGAGTGGAGAGAAAATCCAAAACTAGGATTTTACAAAATTCTTAATCGTCCGCGAGGAACCTCCTAGTAACAGATCAGATACTGAGGATTTTGATGATGAAATGCCAGAAACGTCATTAAGAATTTGAGTTCAACTTTTTAAAATATTAATCAATATTGTTTACTATTTTGTTTGTATTTGAACTTTTCGGTTGCAAAATTTGCACAAGAAAGGTGCAAAACTTTGTTTTTCAACAGTTTGGTTTAGTTTGTATTTTCTACTATATGATTTAAAAAAAAAAATGATTATTTTTACAGACAACAATCAGGCAAACATTAATTCAGTGCGTTTTTTGTGAATGTTTTTTTGAAGACATAAACTTGAGACCGTTTTTTGTGTTTTTCTCAAAATTACTTACCATGCATCTAATGTACTCATACGTAGTCCACCATGAGGAATAAACCATATCTAATTTTTCTTCAATAGTAAAGTTCCTTGGGAGATTAGTGGCAGATTCATCTGGCCATATTACTTCTTCATGTGTATATATGCAGCCAGAGGCTGCCTCCCAAGTTAGTTTTGCCGCTCTTCCTTTGGTGTTTAGAAATAAACAGTTTACCGCAGGAGCTGAATGAGGCTGGGTTTTAGATCCAAGCCTATGCTGATGATCTGGTCATCATTATTGATTACCGGGACATTGGTCGCGCATTGGTGCCACTCATGCAAGAATCCCTCCACCTGGTAGAGAGATAGTGCCAGAAGGAGAGGCTCGGGGTCAACCCAGGTAAGGATATGTTAGTACTATTTACGAGAAAGCGTAGGCTGGGAAATACTCTTCCGATCATCAGCTTGTTTGGCAAGTCTTTGAGCTATAAGAGTCAACTAAGCGTCTTGGGATCATACTGGACTCTAAGTTGACCTGGAAGGAGAAGGTTAATAGCTGCACTAAGAAGACGAATAGAGTTGTAGAAGATCCTTTGGAAACACTACGGCCGTGGTTTCTACATTGAATATATATGGCTGTAGAACGCAGTCAGCCATATCTTGGACTCAGTTAGACAGAGTTCAGAGGCTGGTTTGCGTGGGAATTGCTGGTACTATGAGAACGGTGCGCACCAGGGCTGTTGAGAGACTGATTGGTTTGCCGCCCATCCATCTATTCCCAGAGTACGAGGCCTTGAACTCTGCATATAGACTGAAAGGTATCGGTCATCTAAGGGGACACATCAAAATCGGGAAGAGTGCGCATGTTGAATGTCCGAAACTCTTAATATACTGTCCACCTACAGATCAAATAGACCCCTCAGTTATTACATACCTGAAAGGGACTGGATTAATGGGATCGTCTGGCACATGGACGGCTGCTTTACGGATGATAGTAATTGGGCGGGTGTGCATGGAGAAACCACATGGTCGGGACTTGCTTTCACCCTTGGGACTTATGCGACTGTGTTTCAGACCAAGATGTATGTGATCCGAAAATGCGGGTATAAGATCCTTTAGAGCAAAGGACATTTACATCTGCTCGAACAGCACAACTGTTTTGTCGGCTCTTGAGTCTGATAGAATCCATTCTGCGCTAGTGTCTGAATGCAGGGACGTCTTAAGGTCTAGACCGGGCATAATATAGTCAGTCTTGTCGGTACGAGGAGGCTGATTCTGATCGTCTTTTACAATAGGCCTCAGCAAAATGTTCAATAAAATCTGAGCCAGTAATTGGCGTGCTCTACATACGGCGGCCGCCATCCTAAGGAACGCAATGCATGTCTGGGCCAAGGATCTATGGCACACTAATCTAGAAATGAACCTGGGCTACTCTTGGGTGACCAAGCCCCTGATAACGGGAAGGCTTTTTGGCCCTGAAAAAGGGGCATGAGGCTCGAAACAGGGCTCTTCATAGGGCATTGTGGCTTGAACAGACATTTTAACCCGCTGCGGATCGTGAGAGATTTGAAATGTAGGTGGTGCTTGAAGGACGAGGAATCGTCTTCGCTAGGAATGCCGGGCTGCATTTTTCTAAACGCTACACGTGATCTTGCCATAAGGCGAATGTAACACAAATATAGTTTTGGGTTAGGTTGGACAGGGCGTCATAATTCAGTATAAAAAGCTGCGCAACAGTCAACATCGACAAACTTTGGTCTCCAGTGCAAAGTTGCCTAGTTGGAAAACGTTTTCGACCAGATCTACAGAGCCACATCTAAATATATAACGCCCTTGGGGCAAAGTTTTGAGAAAGCATTTAGGTCTAGTGAAATAATGCTAACACTGCATTTAATTAAACCATAACGTTCTTCTAGTAGCTACCTCCCATAAGTCATTGCCAAGTCCCCCAAAAAATATTCCTTTGCTCAAGAGACATGCTTGCTATGATAATTTCCACATTTTTATTTGAAACCAGAAGATAAGAAATTCTTAATTTGTCTATAACCTCTATGAGGGCTCATATCCACTCCAACCATGCTAAGTAATAGTATAAATATCTTAAAATGCAATCTAATGAATGGCCAAAATTTATTAAAATTCTTCTCCTTACAACGCTCAAAATTGTCTTCAGAAATCACTCGGTTTTTTTGCCTATATTTAAGAATGTGCTCTCCAATATTAAAGGCTGTTGTTGGAGTTCTTATTATAAAACAAGGAAACTTAAAAATGTTCCATATGCGATATTGTATATGAAAACATATTAAGGTTTTCTCTTTCAGTATAACGTCTAATTAAGTTCCTCGTAATCTTATGCCTTATTTATGTGTTTAAAGTGAAAACTTCTGTTGGCGCGATCAACACAAAGATTAACTTGTTAAATATCATCCTTGTCAAGTCTTCGAACGGTAAAACACAGTAGTATTATTAGTCCCCTTAAAAAAAGTTATTACAAACATTCATGGCTGAATTTAAAATAGCTTTAAATATACATTTGATAATAATAAAACAAATAAAATACAGGTAAATTCTAGTCTTGTGTGATTCATTGATTAATTTACTTTCATAAAAGAAATTTGGTGATAACTCAAGTATTTTTCGGTTCATAAAACGGAAGCTTTCACGGTCTTTAGTTCGAATCAAGGTTCTTTACCTGTATCAAATTAGAGTTACTTTCCATCTTTTTTGACGAAGCATCTATGCATCGACTACTTTTGTCATTTATATCATGCCTAATTCTCATGTAGTGTTCCCCAATTTGCTATGTTGCCATGTATTACTTTAATATTGATTTATTATGTTGTTTGCATTATTTGAATTGATTGTACTGCGTGCTCGACTAGGCATTATGTTTTAGTTTATCTACTGTTTGCCATATCAGAAATTCTTCTTTCTGCGGAAAACAAGTCTACTGATTTCAGGCAGAATGTTTTTTTTATTTATAGGCTAGTATGTAAATTTCTGTGGCATCATTCACATGTTTAGTCTTACCTCCAGGATGTCCCGAAATTCGTGGACAATCTCTCGGATTGGTATAGGTGAACTGAAAATAGCATCATAAGTTCATATACATTTTTCCCACATACATAAATATGGACCTCTAAATGACACCGTTGGAAATCGGTTTAATATAATAATTTTTTAATATGATGGATACTACTTAGGACTGCTTAAAACGATACCTTTTAAATACATTTGGCTTGTTAGTTGGCTTGTTTAGGACGGACTAGCTTTAACGCAATATTGGTAAAATTTTTACACCTTGATAAAGGCACAACGATAATATATTTGGATAGCTTGAACCTTAGGTTACAAGAAAGGCACTCTGGTTTGATATCACTAAAATGACGCCTTTTTGGAGAAGAAACCTTTTTTACGAAATTCTAGCTTTTTATTTCAATATTGCATTACTAAATCGCATAAGGATTAAATTAACTTTCATCTTAACCAAAGTAAGAAGGTTTTTATTTAATAAAAAAGCCATAAAATGACTCAACATATGCGTCCTGGACTCCAAAAGCACTCCCGGGCGCCATGATTTGAAGGCTAGTGAAAAGTGATTCTTTTCTAATTTCTAGTCTACTGGAGTTAAATAAACTTGATTTTTGAGATATCCTCAAAGACAAAAATCTGAGGGGTTCAAATCGGAGTATCGTGGAGACCATGCAACGAGTCTTCCTCGACTTATCTATCTATCCATTGCTCTGGATACATATTAATTAGGTGTCCTCGCACAGCCCAGCTAAAATAAGGCAGAACACCATCATGCATGAACCACATGTTTTGTCGGGTTTCTATCTCAACATCTTCTAGAAGATTTTGTGGGAAATTTTAAAGAAATTCTAAATCAAAACGTATATCCTCCGCATACTCATTAAATGTGTATTTCATTTTAAGCTGGCATTACAGGACATCATATTTATAACTGACGTCTGACATCAAAATCACATCATGACGAGCCAAGTTTGCTTGTACGTTTTAGGATGGGTATACATCAGGTTTAACGTTTATATTGATTTAGAGTAGAATAAGAGTAGCTTCTTGCAGTCTAAGGTTCAAGCTGTCTAAAGATATCATTATTGTGCCTTTATCATATAGGGTGTAAAAAGTAAACACAACTAATCCAAACTAGTCCCTCCCTGACGAACTAAATAAGCCAAACGTGTCGTATTAAGCAGTCCTAACTAGTAGCTATCATATCAAAAAATTATTACGCCAAGTACTTTAATCCGATTTCCAGTGGCCTATTTTAGGGTAAAATTGTACATGAACTTACGATTTTTTTAGTTTCACTTCATCTCTATGAATCCGAAAAATTGCCTACGAATTCTGAAACATGCTGTATAAAGGCCAAAGATTTTTGTAAATATTCATATTCCAGCCTAAAAGAACCAATAAATCATTTCCACGCTGCCTCACGTATCGCTCAGAAGGTTTATACGGTACATTACAGTTCGCTAAACCATCGCGACAAAAAATCTATATCATGTCGACATAGGAAACTAAAATAAAAAGTAAGTGACGATAATACTGTAATGAGAATGAAAGTAATATAAACTGAGGTTATCAAAGGCCATTAAAATAATTTAGTTAATACGACTATATTTTTCCTTACAATGATATAACAAAATTAACAATCTGTGTGAACGAAATAAGGAAGAGATTGTGAGGAAAACTAGAGATAAATGGTATTATTCAGATACTGTACATTACTGAAATTAATAGCTACTTACCGAACCTGTTCAGATCTAAGGAAGTTCTATTTAAATTGATATTATTATTTTTGCTGCTATACGCCTATGTAATATTTTCATTTAATCAGCATTTATTAATTTTCTAATTAGTACAAAACTGTATTAAGCTTAAATATATGCAAATTGAGTAATAGCAAGCAATTTATATATCATCCTTTCAAGATGTTAGAAGTCCATTAATTGCTTTTCTTACGGGACCCCCCTAACTCATTCAATACGACTTTTGGCATTGGAAAAATTTAAATTTTTAGACGTAGACTTGTTCATGTGGACTATATAAATATGTGTACACATAATGGAAAAAATGTATTTTTGTAGAAAAACCTGTTGGGACATAGTTATCCCCCACACTTTATTAGTGTGGGATTAGTGTTATCTTAGCAGTAATGAAGTGTGGGATTAATATATCCCAGCAGTAAGAATTAAACCATCTTTCAACTCAGTCCTTTTATTTCTGATAAAGATACAGAACAATGGTGTCTGAAACCTTCCTTCCAAAATGAGAGATTTTGCTAATGCAATGCTGAATGTAGTAAAAGGAATTAAACGGAACGTACTGCTTCAATGAACATCTTCCCTTGAACTTGGTCATAGATTCATCTATGGATTGGAAGGTGCTATTTGTTCTTCCGGACAAATGTTAATTTTAGGCAGGACTTAAGTTCCTCTATATAATATATCTTTAAAGCATCAGCGGATTTTTTAGGATCGTTAAAGTATAATTCAGATATATTTCTTTTCCACAATACGAGTATATAATGATATCGTAGACATAGTCGGTAATAGCGTCGCTTCGATCCATAGGTTTATTCGTCGTTTCACTGATTTAAAGGAAGGTACTGCTTCAGCAAGGATCTTTCCTTGAACTTGGTCATAGATTCATCTATGCATAGCCAACTTTTTTTGGTAAATAACAACGAAATGCCTCTTAAAAACATGAAGCTCATAAGCCATTACTCTTTTACATAAAAAAATAAAATTGACAGTATACTATAATTAATAACATAACAAATTATGAACACAGTAATAAATATCAATTCCAAAAAATGCTATATTATTACTTTCGTTTCTAAGCAATCAAACTTAGGTTTCTTGGAGTTGTTATTTATGTTTTTTTTACCTTTATATATAAGCTATTGAGAGGCTTGTTCATTCTGCTAATTAAGGTTAACTCTTTTGGGATTTCTGAAAAACTAATAATATTTCCCACCTCTTATTTAAGCAAAAGACACCAATTAGCAGAGTGCTATGTCTGCACGAATAGATCCCACTTCCGAGATACCTCAAGGGTACCTCAAGATGTTATCTGTTCTTCCAGATAAATGTTAATTTTAGGCAGAACATAACTTCCTCTATATAATATATCTTTGAAACATCAGCGGGCTATTTTGGAGCGTTAAAATATAATTTAATGATCTGCAGGTCCATTTTCTTTTCCACAATATATATTGGTATCGCAGACATAGTCGGTAATGGAAGGTGTTATCTGCTCTTCCAGACAAATGTTAATTTTAGTCAAGATATGACTTCCTTTATATAATATAAGTGGGCTTTTTTGGATCGTTAAAATATAATTTAGCATCTGTAAGTCTGTTTTCTTTTCCAAAATATATAAGGGTATCGTAGGCATAGTCGGTTTTAGCGTCGCTTCAAGTCCATAGCTTTATTTGACGTTTCACTGGTTTTAGAGGAAGGTACTTCTTCAGTAAGAATCTTCCTTTGAACTTGCTCATAGATTCATGTATGGATTGGAAGGTGCTATCTGTTCTTCTAGACAAATGATAATTTTAGACAAGGCATAACTTCCTCTTTATAACATATCTTTGAAGCATCAGCGAGTTTTTTAGGATCGTTAAAATATAATTTTGGCGTGGTAAAAATAAACCGATCTCTGGAAATGGCTTCGCTTATAGCTTGATTGCCAAGTGGTTTATGTTTTGACTAATACATATGAATAGCTGGAATCCGATTGTAGATTTTTGTAATGACCTATTTGCATAATGAAACTCTTCGGAAATATTGCATAAAAATACTGTTGAATTGTTGCTTCTGTATTGATATTTGTTAAAACATTAGGTTGCTTTCCTTGGGTATCGTAAACTTTGGAGAGAAATTATTTACATTTCTACTCCAATTATAAACATAAACATAATTTTTATTAATCAGTTTTATAAATACAATTGTGAAGAAAATCCATAGATTATTAAATGTATAACCGTGTAAGTATATAACACTCCATAAGAACCTATAAATAAATTTCTTTATTAGTAGTAAACACTAATAGTTTTGGTATAAATATTTTAATTAAATTAGTTAAAAGTTAAATTGGTTTAGTCACCTGTTCAAAGTATCTCTATAGATTTCTAATCCTATAAAGAATGGGGTTTGCCTAAGATATAAAAGGGATACCCTTTACAGCTTGTTTGCTAAAACCCATTCAGAGCCAGGCGAGTGAAGTATTATAATTAACAAAAAAATACATAATCCTAAATAAAAAATGTAATTTCTACAATTTACTTACTTACATTAATGTAACCAGAATATTGATTTCGAGATAAATAGAATAAGGAGGAGACCCGAGAAGGCTTGCACGGGGACAGAGGTTCCAACCAGTTGGTATGAAGGCAAAAAAAGATGATAAAAGAATGATTCTGTTACTTTTAAATCGTTATTTTTATAATAAAATCATAACAAAGGGTGTAGTCAAAAATTTAACGTGGGAAATATAATTTATTTTATGTTTGACGTTTTATTCTTAAAATTATATACATAATATTTTTCTTCACAGAAAAATCTCCCATTGTTTAAGTGAATACAGTAAGGAAATATGTAGGATTCTTTAATAGGAATTTCTTAATTTCATTTTTAAATATTCACTTATTATCCTTAATTCTTTTTATTTCACTCGGAAGTTTATTAAACAAGGTAGGGCCGAAATATGTTATGAATCTTTGGCAAAATGAAGTTGTCATAAATGGAACACGTATGTTCGTCTCAAATGAACATCTTGTTTCATAAATATGTAGATCTGATACACTAAGTTGACCGTTTTTAATAGTGTAGTTTAATGCACATGAAACCTACAAATTTCTGACATTTAAAATGTTATTTTCTGAATACAAAAGAGCAGAAGCGTACATAAATTCTTTATTTAATAGGATCTTCAAAACTGCATTCTGACAAACCGAAAGTTTATTAAGGTTTGAACTGTATAAACTGCCCCAAACAATAATACAGTATAATCATAGATTCGACAAGTGAATTATAGAGAATAAGTAACATTTTTTTACTAAGAATCTCACGAAGTTGAAAAAATTTATAAAATATATTTCGAATCTTTTTATTTAAATAGGTAATATGATCATTCCATTTTAAACATCTGTCCAACACAATACCAAGATACTTAATGCTTTCG
>MU183065.1:444970-457623 GCA_016904865.1 Pissodes strobi | reverse complement strand
CATTCCCGGTCTCAGCCGGCTAACGGCGCTAAAGAAGTTTTCACTTCAATAATACATTTTGTAATTCATTAGGTAGATTGTGAATCAATGTGTTAATATGTTCTTGTTTGAATGTTAAGCACTACACTGATTTAACTTTCCGGAATCAGGGATATATTGTACCACACACCAAAAATTTATCTTGCCGCGAACCTAATCGAAACGGCATTAATAATTCGCAGAGGTGTTTTATTTATCTCTCAAAATCTTAAAAATATTTAATTACTAGCATTACTCCATTCAAAATTGTTGCAGCAATCTCTGTTTAACATGCATACTTTCAAATTTGGTTAAAATACTTTTACATATCCCAATGCAATATTCAAATTATATACTCACAGTACTGACAAGAAAATACCACAGATATAGATAGATGCATGTGATTAGGATGACTGAAAAAGCTTTGATTTGCTAAATAGCATTGGATAGTATATTCATTTAAACGATAATTGAAATATAAATTCCATAGTATAAAGCTTGACGCGTCTATGATGAATAGAATGGACATAATTTAGGAGTAGTTTTGTAATAATAAAGCGAGTAAGATGAAATTCGTTCATTTCTCTTCCTTCTTGTTACACGTATTGGTATTTAAAAACAACATTTGTAAATTCTTGCCATATTACCATTTTTCGTAACCTCACGAAATATTTAGTAATATTTTGGTGCATGCAAGGATTTTGCTTAAAAAATGAAGTGCTACAATTAGAAACAAATACACTGTGTCCCAGATTCAATGCTCATCAGTTGTTACTGAAGCTAAAGAGATGTTAAATTAGAAAAGTTTTGGCCAATTTTTTGCTTATTTCGAATATATTTTGGGAATTTCAGTTTTTGAAATATTTATTAAAAACTGAAAATGGTCGTTTTCGTTTTTCGTTATTGCTTGATAAACTATTTATTTGACAAATGTCAACCTATGATATTATAATGGGAGGAATATTTTGTGGGTCATGAACATTTTCTACTCATTTTTGAGTTAGCATTATAAAGTTTTGCTTTTCTTATGGTATTCATCTTATATTTCTATGCAGTTTGGTAGTACATATAACAACCTTTTCAATGCTATAGGAAAAATAACATTTATATTGATAATTTCAAATATGGCAACACCGTCTGTTATTAAAATAAGTTCTGCATTAATGAGAACAATATTATAACGAATATAGAACCACGAACTTATATTTATAACAATAGTAGCAAAATTTCTGGATACACTATCTAAATTGTTTTGCTCTATAATACACATTTTTGACACTTCTTCTTTACGTCGAATAATATTTTTATTAATGGACCTTAAGAAATCTTCTCGGATTTCATCTGTTTCACGAGGTTCACAATCATAAACTTCATTTTTAGCGCCGCCTCACAAATAAATGTCTAATGATGAAATAAATGGGAAACGAGAAGGTCATGCTATTGGGCCTCGACGGAAAATCACACGGTGATTAAAATGTTCCCTTAATATTTCTTGAACTCTTCTGGAGTTGCGTGACGGACAACCATCTTGTTGGAACCAAATATTCGTTAACTGTTCTGAATCGAAATGTTCTCTGACTGCCGGAATAATCGGATTTGTAAGTAACTAGATATACGCAGTCATTAATAGGATTTCAATGAAAATAAAGATGCAATAAAATATTACCAATATATAACTTTTTTATTATAGAAAATAATAGTATATTATATCATAAAGATTAAATGTTCATCATTTTTTACGAGCAAATTGCGAATAAAAAAGCACTTTTACTTAGTCCGTATGATATACTATTTTTTCCCCAACCAAATTAAAGTTAATACATATAGTTATTCAAATAATTTGGTGATAAATTTGATTATAACAGCGATGGCAGGTAGGTAGTCATGAATATATTATGGTAATTGTTGGTAAATATTGATTGTCAAGTAGACATACATTTTCCATCGAGCGTATAATTTCGTCAGTAGTTTTGAAAGTGAATCCTGAACTAGATGCAAATATACCTGCGAATATATTGGAAAGTGGAGAAGCAGTATCTCTAAATCTCTGGCCACCTAACTCTTGCCAAATTTATGAACTTGTCTTAAAAGACATGGTGCTTGAAAGCCGAGTACCGTGGCAGAAGGCTATATTGAAGCAAAGAGAAATACTGGCTGAAATATATTGCAGCCTGACAGTACAAGTACAAGTTTTTGTTCAGATATTTCATCAACAATTACTGAGAATTATTGATAATAAACTGTTCTAAAATTATTGAAAATCTTTTGAATTGTTCCAAAATTGATAGTGATAGTTTCAGTGGTTTTCTGAATTTTGGTAATAATTGTTCCAACTGTACATTTAATATGAATATAATCAAATAAATATAGGTGCCCAATTAGTTTATTTTATTATTTTTGGATGAGGCAATGATTTTCCCTCAAATGTTAATTTAAAAGCTCAAATGCAACTACTTTAAATCCTAGGATTAAAAATAGAACATCGACTAGGATTAAAAGATTTTACAGCTGAAAATAGTACAAAAATGTCGATATTTTTTGGTAGTTGGAGAAAAATAATTTATCTTACCTATTGTTGGCAAGGCAGTATACATACTTGGGGACAATCATTACCCAGAGATCGGACAACTCTCAAGAAATACGATGTCGCATCGAGAAGGCCCGCTCTGTATTTATTAAAATGAGCTCGTTTTTAAAAGCCATAATCTATCCTTTTCTCGGTCCTTCTGTATGGCGTAGAAACCTGGACACTCACTAAAGAGACTACCAGGAGAATTGAAGCGTTCGAACTCTGGCTGTACAGGAGAATATTGAAAATATCTTGGATACAAAAAGTTACCAACACAGAAGTAATGCGACGGATGAAGAACCAGAACTGTTAAATACCGTAAAATGTCGGAAACTTCAGTATTTCGGCCACATAATGAGGAACCCAAATAGATACGGGCTGCTACAGGAAATCCTACAAGGCAAAATTAATAGCAGGAGAGCACCTGGCCGAAGGAGAATATCTTGGTTGGCAAATCTTAGCACGTGGTTTGACAAATCATCAGCAGAACTTTTCCGAATCGCCATCAACAAAGTAAGAATAGCCATGCTGATAGCCAATATCCGAGAAGATTATCCCACACCAGACGTTCAAACCAAACCGTATTTTTTGGGGTACTTCCAATTGCCCAATAATGATGGTTATGTTTCTTAAAAACATGGCAGTTTCTAAAACGGATTTCGTCAATCCATAAAAGTTTTAACCCAAAGGCACCATCTTCTCGACATTTTTGGAGATGCAAGCGGCGAAATTCCTATCTCCTAGGATAATCACGTTTAATCCTTGCACAATTACAGACTTATAGTGCGTTTTGCACTTTTCTGGCTGATATTTGAGGGTTATTATCATAGACATATATACCTATGGTTATTATTCATAGTTTCTCGAATAAAATAACATTCCTACTTTCTTCAATATGAATTTGATATTGACCTATTTTCTTTTCAAAACATGCATTATTTTTTAAATTGTTAATAATTCTTCCACTGTGTCCCATGTGGGGGGCTGTCTTTCAGATAAAATTTAAAATACAAATCACTAGCAAGTTGCGAATTTGATTTCAAATATCACCCATTCTCGTTTTTAAATAAAGTAACATATACACTCGATTTATATTTTCAACAAAACACCTGTCAAACAGTTTTCGCCATGATTGATCTTTTTGTTTCTTATTAGTGACGTACCGTTAAAAAGTTAATTTTAGGGATACAAAAGAAATAAGCATTGATTTAAGTAAAAACTTCTTTTAGGGTGTTGAGCACACTATTTTTTCCTGGGTAAAGGAGACTGAGCCGTTAGGCATGACGCATCAAGCTCGACTATGTAAAGTTCATTCGGGTAAAATCGGGACTTCAGGAAAGCGAGAGAGAGAGAGAGAGAGAGAGAGATAGAGAGAAAGAGTCAGGCGCATTTGGTACACTTTTTCTCGGGTAGGGATGCACTTTTACAGAAGGACCCACCATAGCCTCGCAAAATCTGGCATTACAATTCTGCAAACTGGGACCATCTAAGGAAGTTAGACCTAGATTTTCCATAGCTCGATGTCTGCTCCAGCACTAATGACCCGTCAGTTTGCTGGGAAGAGATTACGCAAGCAATCTCCACAGGAATGGAAGCATACATCCCAAATTCCATTAAGTTACCGTCAAAAGGAAAGCCCTGGTTCGACAGAAGATGCGAACGAGCTGTAGGTAGGAAACAGCAAACCTACAAGTACTGGCTACAAAATCAGACCGCTGAAAGTCGCAATTATTTTGTGGAAGCGAGAAAGAATGCAAACGTGTGACTGACGAAACTAAGGACAAACAAAATCAGAGGCTCAGGAATAAACTTTTGCAATGCCCGAGTGGCTCCAGGAATTTCTGGTCGGTAGCAAAGGCAGTAAGTAATAACTTTATAACAACATCTCTCCCATCTTTAACCGACGAACGTGGCGTCACGGTGACTACAGCCAAGGAAAAAGCAAACATGCTCGGCAAAATGTTTTCATCGCACTCTATCTTAGACGTCCCCTAAGACAAGACTCTCCCCACCATATCGAACATCAACACTACCATGGCAGAAATCAAGTTTCATCACCGTTATATTCGTAAAAACTATCCGTAAAAGGCATCAGGACCGGACGAAATACCTGCCATCGTGTCAAAGAACTGCGCCAACGAAATAACACCCGTTTTTCCAGACTTTTTTCTCTGTCTTACCGAAACGGGATTTACCCATCTTCTTGGAAAGTCGCTCGAAAAACTACTCAAGTACCTCGAGAATAACAGAATAATCAACGATAATCAATACGGGTTTCGCAAAGAGAGACCGACAGGAGATACATTGGCCTATGTCACTCAACTACGGAGTCTCGAGCGATTGCGTTTGATATTTCGAAGGCATTCGACAGAGTTTGGCATGATGGATTGCTCAACAAACTACCGTTCTTCGGACTGCCAGCCTCTCTCTGCAGTTGGCTTGCCAGTTTCATTAAGAACCGATTTCTGTATGTTGCAGTTGATGGACACATTTCAGAAACATTCACCCTTAACGGGGGCGTGCCTCAGGGCGCAATAATTTCACCAACTCTGTTCCTCATCTACATTAATGACCTGCTGACCGAAACGAATAATACTGTTTACAGTTTTGCAGATGACAGTACACTTGTCTCCCAATTTAGATCAGAAAAACCTTTACCAGCGACTAAGACTTATCACCGCAGACAGGAGCAGATTACAGCAATTAATCAAGACCTGGAGAAAATTCAGACTTGGGGTGACAGAAATTTGGTCAAGTTCAATGCAGCAAAGACCCAAGCAGCCACGTTTACCAAGAGGGCCAATATGGCGGGCCCTGACATCATTATGGCAGGATTGACCATTCCTTCATCCTCGTCAATCGGACTACTGGGTGTCTCGGTCAACAGCAATATCTCCTGGCATGACCACGTCCCCAACATCGCAAAAACAGCCTCCCAGAAGCTTGGTGCGCTATTTCGCAATAAAAAACTGTATACACCGCAGCAGTTGCTCTTACTCTACAAAGCGCAAATAAGACCGTGCTTAGAATATTGCTCACACATCTGGGGTGCCGCACCAAAGCACACCCTAAAGCTGCTGGATTCCATTCAGAAGAGAGCTGTGCAGATGCGACCAGCATCTCATCGGCGACCCAGAGTTGACCCGGAATCTGGATAGTTTGGAACATCGTAGACATGTGGTCCAGATGCCCCACTTTTACAGATACTTTCACAGCTGTTCCCAGCAAGAGCCTGTTCCCAGTCACTACAGCCGGCAAGAGCGCCCCAGTTCGTTGTACAACTAGAAACACCTAGAACATCGCTTTACAAGAGCTCCTTTGTCTGGCGCACTACATCACTGTCGAACTCACTCTCAGGACATCTATTTCCCCCTAATTACAACGTATAACTATTCAAGAACCGTGTCAATCAGCATCTTCGCACACACACCGCTCGTCGAGCGCAATAGGATCTCCCTTTAGTGTGTGCCATTGTCATAAAAAAAAAAGTTGACCCATAAAGTGCGACAAGTGACGCTCTGCTATTGCTCATTCAGGTAAAGTAAGCGTTAACCTAATTTCTCTCGAAAACGGCTAAGAGTGGAAATTTGAAATTTGGCACGTTTTTAGGAGAGACTTGGGGGCTGCAGACGGTCAATTGCTTTTGTGCGATTTTTCAAAATTTTGCTTTGATACGATAACTGACGAAAAATTGTATTAATTTTGATGACATTTTCGGTACACATTCTTTTTGGCGAAGATATAGCAAATAGTGTTTCAAAGCCCCTCCATATTTCTTTTTTTTTTTAATATTTGTTGTGCTGAATTGTGCTCGGTTTATACTGATTTTAGAGCTTTTCTTTTTTTTTGTTTATTGCGTGCAGTGTAGGAAGTTATGGAAGTGTATAACAATTAAGAAAAATATCCGGTTTCATTAAAAACTGTGGCAATGCATCAGGTTTCATTTGTGCTGAGTGGTACGCTGAGTTGTTGCTGTCATTTGTCATATTAACCAAAACGTCATTTTTTCAGGAGGCATACTGTTGCCAAATTAATCTTAAGATGTTTGCTGCAGTTGCTTCTAAGAAAGTCCCAAATTCTTTGGTAAAAAATAGAGCACAACGAGTGTCTATCTTTTTTTTTATTCAGGCGAATGCACATTCATTACGAATGGAATGATACTGTTGGCTTGTATGTACAGGGTTATCCAACGAGGACTAGACAATGCGATTTTTTGCCTTTCCCTGTACTTTTATAAAAAAACTGAAATAGCCTCTTATGTAATTTTCTCCCGCGAATTCGGATATGTTCAGCAAAAAACAATTGGAAATCAAATAAAAGTGCTAGGGGTCACTTTGATATTTCTTTAAATGAAACACCCTGTATATCCAAACACATTTTGTGGATAATATCCTATACCTATCTTTAGCTGTTTACCAAATATTGACAGTTGAAAGTCGGGTACTTTGACACTTTGACAGGCTCTAAAATTTAAACTTCACAAGATCAAAGAAAACGGTTTGCACATTCCTATCTTAAGTTTTCATAAACTATCGAATGACAGTATCTTCGAATTTAACCTGCGGATAAAATAACCGGAACTTTTAAACCTCCGGTTAAATTCAAAGTTACTATCATTCGATAGCTTATGAAAACCCAAGATAGGAATGTGCAAACCGATTTCTTTGATCTTGTGCGGTTTAGATTCTAGAGCCTGTCAAAGTGTCAAAATGCCCGACCTGTGTCAATATTTGGTAGACAGCTAAAGATAGGTATAGGATATTATACACAAAATGTGTTTAGATTTTTCTAGAGAGTCCTGTGTATGTAGTAATATACAGGGAGTTCCATTTAAAAAAATATCAAAGTGACCCCTAGCACTTTTATTTGATGTTCAATTGTTTTTTGCTGAACAAATCCGAACTCGCGGGAGAAAATTACATAACTGGCTATATCAGTTTTTTTTTATAAAGGTACAGGGAAAATCAAAAATCGCCTTGTCTAGTCCTCGTTGGATAACCCTGTACGTATTCATCAAATGTTTCACTCATGCATTGCCCTCTCCTCGGTTCGCTTGTTTCAGGAGCAAAATCAACAAAAACTACTGAAACTCACCCAAATTAACTATATAAGCGAATTACTTTATTCAAGAAATTTTGTTTACATTAATTTGGGTTAGTTTATTTGTTTTGCTCGTCGACAAATCTCAGGCACGCTTTTATTTTTATCGAAAAGTACAGGGCCTTTTCAGCATCTTTGGACTGAATGCGTTAGATTTTTCTCTCATAGAATATCATTAAAAATTCCTTTTTGTATTGAGTGAAGATACTGACTTAACATTCTAAGATCATAAAGTATTCGCTTAGAGCTTCAAAATAATGTAGCACAAGCCATTCCTTTTAAAGTTTTATTTCAAAATGGCCTTTAGTGGCCATCTTGAATTTTGTATTTGTTAAATTGGACACTAAAACATAGCATTTATTAACGGTTACTCGATTCCAAGTTTCAATTTCCACATTGGATCATTTAAAAAATTAAAGAAATGCACTGATTCCAATTTTTTTTTGGAAAGTGTCGTTTGATTATTTTATCTTTACTGTTGCGATCAGAAAATGGCATAAAAAAATTCATAAGATGATTGATGATGTAATTGTAAGAATAAAATAATCAAACTGTAGTTGTGATGGCAAATATTTAATTTGTTAAATTTTCTTTTTACCATGCCATAGCTAATCTCTTCTTTTATTTATAACTGTGTTATTTCTATTTTTAATTAATATCAGTTTTAGTTATTTCCTAACATTTTGAATTTCACTTTAACTGATTTAATACGCCAACCAATTAACAATCACGAAATCTATTTTGTAAATAAGAATATTCAAGCGGTATGTTCTTAAAAGGAAAAAAAAAATCCTAGATAAATATTATCTCAAAATTTTAAATCAATTATAAAACAAAATTCTTTCTAATCGAAACAGTTTTAACAACACTTGTATCTATAACAACACTTGTATCTAATTGAAATTTCAATGGAGTTCGAATAAAAAGCATTGCAAACCGACATGATACAATACGACCTTTTTCAATAGTAAACAAATCTTACCAACATAATTAAAAGCTGGTGATTATTGAGTCTTAAGCGGACGTCAAAAAGTGCGTGTAGGAATTCATTGAAAGCGAAAATCAAAATCAAGAGTGCTCTTGAATATTAATCATAGAAATTAGGTTAAGTATAAATTTATTCAGATTCAAACACCAAACAATTGCATCGAAGCTGTACAAACGCTAATAATTGTTATGGATATTTAACAGAAAAACCACATCATTAACGCCGGCAATGATTAAAACACAATAAAGGCACCGTCTATTAAAGTTTCTAACAGATTAATTAATTTCGAGAAATCTAATAATGATAAATTCTAAATTCTGAAGTGTGTTATCTATCTGTTATGTATCTGTAATACCATTAGTTCATTCAAAATTACCGATAATTCGGCAAAGGGCAGTGAAAACTGCTTGAGCGTGTTTGAAAGTTATCTAGATTCTTGTTTCGAAAAACAAGGAAATCAAACGAATTCGATAAAGTGCAACACCACCCTTAACGGAATTAACTGGTCAATTTTTAGTGCAGGCGTGGTATTCGGTACAATATATCTCGAATAAAAATATTTTTTCGGAACTCAGACACTGTTTCAATTATTTTGAAATTTTTGGGTCGCTGTAAAAAGTAGGATAATATAAACTGTTGTAAAAGGCCTTAGAATAATGTATAAAACTTGCTGGCCATTAAAATTTAAATTGCGTAATATCCTATTTCAATTTTCATATTTCATATTTCGAGGTTACTTGTTCGACTAACTGTTGATATCTATTCAACCATTTGGAAACAAACTTCCATAATACTTTTTATTTATTTATATATTGTAACGAGCAAATTTTGGAATAGGCGAGGACATGAGAACCCTGCAAGGCGAGTAACGCGCGGCGGCAGAGGGAGTCATGAAGTTATGTAATTATGAGGACTGTACTGGTTACTAGACTTTAGCGATCAGACCGCAGGGAGTTCCGAGCGTCATGCAAAAGTAGGGGCACGTATTATAATAAGTAATATTTTACCTTTCGTATGGCCCTCCGCTCGCTACAAGGACTCAAGAAAAGAAAACTAACCAGGGGCTAACCCAAACGTAACCCAAGACATACCTAAATTCAAGAAAAAAACTGATTTTGGGTATGTCATGGGTTAGTTTTGGTTAGCAAACAATTTTTTTCTTGAATCTAGGTATGTCTTGGGTTACGTTTGGGTTAGCCCCTGGTTAGTTTCCTTTTTTTCTTGAGCCCCCGTAGCGAGCGGAGGGCCATACGAAAGGTGAAATATTACTTATTGTAGTACGTGTCCCTACTTTTGCATGACGCTCGGAGCTCCCTGCGGTCTGATCGCTAAAGTCTAGTGTACTGGTTGCGGTTTAAGGTGAAAATACTGAAACTATTAGTGTCTGTAATAATATAAGCGAAATAAAACGTGTTCGTAAAGTGTTGTTTACAATATATTTATAATGAATTGCCTAAAGATACTTGATATACAAATTTACAAATAAATGCCTATATACTACCGACTACTCACAACACTAATCATGATCTATTTTTTTCGCTTCGATCTATTTCTAATGAGATTTCAGGCAATTATATGTATAAACCTACATATTATATTAACCTAAACGTCATGTCAAAATATTGGAAGACATATTCCTCTCCAAATTTTGCATAATGCATCAAAAACAAAGCTATCTTTTCAGACTCGTCAAATTGCCAAAATACTGAAAAAAACTCCGTATTTCTGCATATTTGAATATAATCTCGATTTGTGTCTATTTCTCAAAGTACTATAAAAAGAACTTTTTTATAGCAGACATCACGAGATTTACGAACCTGAGATTGATTTCTTAAAAATAGCTATTATACGTTTGCCGATTGGCTACTGAAAGTAGCTTTTTTAAACTGAAAATCAAAATAATCACCAATTTAGCATTTTCAATAATATGGATGCGATTTTAAAAAAAAATATTACGTGATGTCAAAACTCGAAACAGCGAAAATTTTATATTCATCTAGCACACTCTGAATAAAAGGCATAATCACTTCCAAGGAGTCGGTTCTCGACAAGTAATTATTGGCTTTTCTTAAAATAATAATTTTCCAGGAGAAAAAATAAAAACCTTAATTTTTTTACCTAGATATCGATGTTTTTCCCTAAAAAGTGCGAGGCATTAGTTAGTTTTTCGCCTAAAAATTCTATCGGATTGTCGGCACTAGAACGATCTTATTTGACCCATTACCGTTATTAGGTAACGTAAAAAAATGCTACTAGGTTTACCGATTACTGACCCCATATGTAACTTAAATCGATCTTGCACATAGTGAATATGGTACGTATATTATTATGGAATGAAATCGCTATATGTTTAACAATTTACTTTAAAATTCATAAAATGTATAAACAATAACTGAGTAACTTCAGTAATCTGGTGAGCTTTATGCAACAAAAATAAGTTACGTTGAATAATCAGCGTGTCACTTATTCCGAAGGTATTTTATTCTTAATTAGTAGAACAGAAACAAACAGCATTATATATGGGTTTGCAACATAACATTTTACTAGCAAGGTGAACTTCTAATAATATTGACTTCTTGTCATAATATACGAGTTTACTACTCAGATGAATTTAATACTTTAGTTCAGGTATGCATACAATAAGAGCTAACAAATTTTTCATAGAAAATTATGAGAGAGTTTGCATCAATTGCGCTACAAAAAAAAACAAGTTTCATTCTTAAACTACAAAACAGATTTATCCCCAATAAAGAACTACATTTTTAATACTGGTTACGCGTTTCGCTAACCATGTTAGCATTATCAGAAGATGATTAAAACTAAAATAAATAAAAGGTTTTAATCATCTCCTGATGATGCTAACATGGTTAGAGAAATGAGCGTCAAGTGTAAAAAATTATGTTTAAAACTGTGTAGCAGTATGTTTTGTCGAATGTTCCAAGCTCCAACTTAATTCGTTCTTAAAGGTCAACTTCAGAAATTTGTACCTCAAAGTCAACGTAAATGGTTGTTTCTTTTTTGCCAATTTAGGATAAAAATATATTCCTAGATTCTAAAATCTGAAATTATACGAAATATATTTTAATTGGATATTATATAAAAATAAATAATTAAGGGGCAGGTTTCACTCTTAAGCACAATATCAGTTTGCGGAATGACAGAAGAAAATTTATACTGAAATCAAAACAACAAGTTAGGGTAGGGAACGGGGCTCGCTATTTTTCATACATTTTGCATCAATTTCGCTTCAAATAAATCGATATCTTTTCTTAAAGGTTAACTTCCAAACTTTACACTTTAAATGTGCAAGTCCCCTATCGCTTCAAAAAGAGATTTGATCTTTTAGATAATGAAATTATTCAAAATAAACGTTTGCTTATTTAATAAATAAATAAATAAATAGAGGACAGGTTTCACTTGTACGCACATCAGCAGTTCTTAGAATAACAGAAATATTTGCACTGGAATCAGGTTAACAAGTAGTCAGCACAATATTGTTTATAAGGTAGCTATGATGTTAATAGGTTTACCCCAAGTTCAACATTTTGTTTTAAATTAAATGCAGATATTGAGGAACAGGGATTTCTGATGGTTCCAGAAGTGAACTAAATAAAGTCATGAATCTTATAAATTAAGTAGAAGGCAGTGATTTCTGAGACTAAAGCAGGCTACATAATTTTCCACATCGTCGCGAATGTTCACACTTCTAAAAATTCGACAGATAATACTCTGTACGTATGTTAAGCCTAGGTTCTGATGATTCTGCTTCTATTAAAGAATGTTTGACAACACAACCTCAATTATACCACACAGAGCAAGTACCAAGACAATAAAAACGCATTAAACCATAGGCATTACCAAGAGTTATCTACCTTTCATGATTTTCTAAGATAAAAGGGTCATGTTAGTATCAACTGGCATACAATATTTTTATAGCACTTAATTACTCTTCAGAGATAAAGTAATCTGTGTAGATAT
>MU183065.1:419598-442731 GCA_016904865.1 Pissodes strobi | reverse complement strand
ATTTCTTCAATAATTTCTAAATCTCAGATATTTCTATCCAAATAGCCTTTTATTCCTTCTAAAATGTGGTTAATGTAGCGTAAATAGAAGGTACAAGTTTTTCTAAGACTTAAGTAATCGTTGTCCTATCAAGAATATTCATCAGGAACATATCATGAAACTGTACCAATCTTCTGCATAAAAATTTAAAAAATTTTAAATTTTGAATAGAAAAACGGGCATTAAAATGTTCCAGTTGAAAGATATTAACTCATTATTATGTTTAAAACTTAAGACTGCTATAACGTGATTCAATTAAAAAAAGGTCTACTGGTCTAGCAGATAAAGAAAAATAATATTTTGCTATTTTACTCCTGTACAAATGTTCATAAAGGTAGCCCCGCCATCTTGGATTTGGATGTGCTGAATTCTGCTACGTTGTGCCGCCTTTATTTTGAAAAATATCGAAATTTATCGGAGATATACCAACTCGTTTTTTCAAAAAAATTGTGGCTCCCCATATTTTTCTCCAAAAAATGTCTCCAAATCATACAAAATATACACTTCAGTTGAACCAAAAACAGCATCCAAAGTTAGAGTTTGGAGATTAAATTGGCTTAGAACCACTAACTTGCACGACTACTTGCTCCGAATCTAAGAGAAGACGACTGATTAGAAGAAAGCCCAAAGGGAAAATTTAAAATGACGAGTAACATTTCCCGGGTCCGTATAAGTTGTACCCAATTTTCTCGGGGCGCCTTCTTGAAAATCTACACTCTCTCTGGGAGCAAATCGAACTGAAACTAACCCAAATTAATGTAAAAAAATATGTTGAATAAAATAATTAACTTCTTTGATTATTTTTTTTACTTATTAGTGTTGCTGTTAATTATAAAAGAGCAGTTACTGGCTTCCTGCAAATTTATGTCAGATGCCAAAATTTTAGGTAGGTATAGTGACGATGGACTCAATATTATATGTTTTCTGTATAGCGTCAAGTAAGTGCCAAAATTTTCGAAAAATCCAAAATGGCACGGTAAATTTTATGGATGCACAAAAGACCAAACAACATAAGAATATTTTGAGACACGAGATTATAGGTTTCAATAATTTAATTTGCATTTTCATTACGTACGCCTATTACGCTTGAAGCTATGTCTACATTCGGACAATTACTATGAAAACACATGTTTAATAATAAAAGGTGCATATTAATTTTCAGAATGTATACGAACATTTTAATAGCTTAAATGCATTAATCTAAGAAATAAATCGCGAAATTTCTATTACAAGGTCGACTAAATAAACTAAGATTGAAATGCAAACAGATTTTAGAATAGGATATAGCGAAAGTGTATTTATTTTATAGATTATAATTCAGATATTGTTGTAAAATGCCTAATTATGGAAATAAGGTGTAAATGTTTTGTTTTATATACCTATAAAATGTAAATATAAAAAATGAAGAGCTGAATAATATTTCAATATAAAGATAGTCGATAGAATTTCAATACTGTCCATACTATTAATAATTTTTACTGCTTATTTATAGCAGTACTTATCTTTGATTTGTGCTCTATATGCATAAACGACCCAGCAAAATAATTGAAACTTCATCAAATCTTAATACTCTTTTAAAATTCTTATAATATAGTGTGCGACAGATATAAGATATTCAATATATTTCAAGTTACTACCGAGGTTACTACTATTTCGTCTCAAAAATAATTTAACGTGCGAACATCACCGATAACTTATTTCACAAATTTTACTTTTCAGATCGATTTTCAGTAGTTTTAATGTCACACCAAAATTATTGTAAAAAAACTTCAACGAAATGAAACTGTCAAAAACCATTGGTAACTAAGGGTCATTATGGTTTTTAGGTACTGCATTTTTCAATTAAGACATAAACATTTACAAGATGATACGGATGTTTTTAATTTTTACAGATATGTATTTTTTAATTACTTGTTCTCATATTAACTTATTCATCTTAGAAGCAATGAAAGAGTTTAAACTTCAATAATTCATAGATAATGTATTCATTTTAAGAAGCAAATTTATAATTGCCTAAACACGGTGCCATAAACTTGATTGCATGCAGAGATATCTCGAAAGCTAAAGAAAAATGGTTAAGTAAAGGCAAAAATGCGCAATTGGAAACCTGTTTGTATGGCCGTAAAATCTGAATTATTTCTGAGAAAAATGAAATTTTCAAAATATTATTTTATATTGGATTTAATATTTATAATAAGTTTGGATCTGAATTTTTTTGAAAAGCTCTCATTTCTTTAATTTCTGTTCCGGTTTTCATTTATCCACAAATCAATAGATCAAGAGAAAATATTTTATAGATTTTTAAAGTCCTGTTCCGGCCATTGCCACAAATATTGATTTTAGAAAGCCGAAATCCTTTAAAATATTAAGTAATATCTTTGTTTATCAATGGTAATATGTAATGGAATCTATTGGAACTTTTAATTGATTGCCGCCTTACAATTCAGCTTCTAATTGCAAACTATGTGCCACTTCAATCAATTTTCTATTTTTTTCGCTTTCGAGATATCCATGTAAGTACACTCGAATTTGTAGCACCTTGCGTATACTAAAGTCATGCACTACGAACATAGAGCTATAATTTCAAACGCAAAAGGCCGTAAATAATGGTAATAAAGAAATAATAGCGCGGGATTTAGTTTTAACGAAATATTAATTTAAAAACTTCTTTGAAAGAAGTTCCATGTTTTTAAAAATCTTCTATAAGTACTGTTTTTCCATTTTTTTGAAAAATGGTGTACTTCTGCTCTTCCAAATAATAATCATACAAATTGATAAGGTGTAATATTCATTAATATTTAACTAATATAATAAGTTTCATTAAATAAATACCTTTAATAATGCACTACTTCCAAGAGAAATAAAACCGCCAAATCCTTAAAGCACCAAAGAAGACACAAAATGCGACCACGATACAAATAAAACCCAATAAGTATCAATTCGCGGTTGAAATTCAAAACATAAGTAATTCTTGCAGTGTGTTTTCTCACGTTTTCTCGTTCGGATCACGAACAGGTAACTGCCATCAACTTCTTGTGTTTTGGTTTAGCAGAAGCCGGTAGCGTGTAACGCCAGCGGGGTTCCCCTGCCGAAACCACGGCGGCTAGAGGTGGTTTCTTTCATATTGTCTATCAAAAAGGAATTATTTCGCAATATCGAAATTTCAAATGATTGTATTTATTAAACTATATCGAGTAATCGTTCTGCTGCGTGATACAGTTATTAAAATTAGGAGACACGCATTTTCCGAGAAAAATCTAAGTTCTACGACTCGGGAAATATAGAGAACTAAGAATTGTCAAATTTAATCCTGCATTTTAATGCATGTTTAAAGAAAAAGTAACGTGTATTATCGAAGTAAAAGTGACTTTTTGTGGCAATGAGTGCAAAAACATCTGGTTACTTGATGTACGGGTGTAATTTAGGAGAATATTTCCCGATCAATATTATCCTAACACGTGCGGAAAGTTATACTATCCCGCACGCGACTCCCGATGCCCGAGCGACGCGTAACGGAGTTCGGGCGAGCAGTTAAGAGCGTGAAAATACTTTCGGCAAGAGTTAGGAGCGCATTAAAAGAACACTTCTAAATAAAATTGTTTTTAATTTCAAAAAATGTATGTTACAATTTTATTTATTATGTACTGCTGCCCGCATTCTTTTTTGTATTATCACTGATTGACAAAATTCTATTGAATATATCTTTTTTCTCCATTTCGGAGTCTCCAAGGTATCCCTCTGCAGTGGTCGATTTTCATCTGCCTAGCATTTTTATGTTAGTGATTTCTTCCCTAGAATCGGCCAAAAAGTAGCTGAAGAACGCCTAAAACTATGGCCAGTGTAGCATTGAGGTTCTGGACGATGTGCGTTGGCTGCAATCTCAGACGGCATTTTTCCAAACGAGTTGACTCCTACACCGTGAATGGTACATTTGCCATGTTTATACTGAATAAAAAGACGACGATGAGGAGTATGTGAAGGCCGCAAAAAAAAAACATATATATTTTAAATAACTTGAAGAATGTACCGTTGTTAACTTCTTCCGAGATTACAAATTCCCTTGAAGAATGATTTTTTGAGTCAACGATCTTCGAAGACAAGCTTCGTGTACAATGTTGTCCAGGGTTATCTTGGTCAGTTCTACCGTTCGACAGGCACCTGCTAGTCCAAATATGGTGGCTACTTGGATCAGTAGATAGATTTCATCTGGCGCTGTCTGCATAAATTTTCTAATGTCGTCTTTGCTAAAAGCCGTTACTTTTTTTTTGTTTAAAGCCTACAGATTGTTGTTTTTCTTTAAATGTTGTCAATTTGTAGAATTTTCCAATATCAACACTTTGCCTTACCTTCATTACACCTTTTATCATTGAGAAGCGAAACCATAGGGTATTGGGCTTGCTTAGATCCAAAAAATAAGCCATAAAACCTCTTATTTATAGCTTTTAACCCCTCCTTATTCCTTCCTCTTAGGAAAATAGTTAAATTGTTTCTCATACCTTTCTCGAGATATGGCTGTAATAGTTCCAAATTGGCAACAGCTACTGCTTCTAGAATGCTTTTGGGTATTTCTTTTTATGAAGATTCCACTTTTTTACTTCTTTTTTTCGTAAAAAAAAGAAAAAATTGCGGGGAAATTTTCAAAAATGTTTAAGCTGGATTTATAGATTTATATAAAATAAGCATAGCATAGACATAGCATAGCATAAGCACACTACAATAAATGGCCGATTTATAAATGGGCTTATGTTATGTTGCGCCTGAGCTGTGAAACGAAACTACTAACCTTACAAATGTCATAATTTTGTTTAAATTTTTCAAAGATGCATATTATAGAGTCCTTATGTATATTAATTTATAAATTCATACCATTCTCAAAAATAAAAAGCATACAAAAAGCCAAAACACCAAACTTTATTGAATATCGCATATGTCATTCTCTCAAAAGGTAAATACAATTATAATTTTGTGTTTTCACTGGTAGAACATAAGCGCATAGCATAAGAAGTTAAAAAAAGTTGATGAACTTCTTATGTCAAGCTTATGTTATGTCTTATGTCTACGTTGGCTGGCACGTACGCTTAATTTATATTTTTCAAACTAAAAATCACCAATGCGGCATTTTCGATCCAATCGAGACGATTTTATAAGTTCTGCACACATCCCTCCTCTTTAATGTGCGAACATTTGGTTGGTCCAGATTGTTTAGTTGTCCAATAATAAAATATTAAGTGGTGTCGTGTCAAAACTCGAAATGGCGAAAAGTTTAAATTCCACTAGCTCACCGTGTATAAAAGGCATCATAATTACAAAGGTTCTGCTAATAGACTTTTTGACATAGATTCTATTCAAGTAATGGGTCTTTCTAAAAAAAACTTTTCGAGAAACAAATATGAAGCATTTAGAGGGTTTTTCTCTTAGAAATTCCTATCGAACTTCTTTTTCTCGATGCTAGATTCTGAATATTCATCGAAACAGAGCAAGATGATTATAAAAATACAACCAACGTGTGAACACTGTTGGCAGACTGCGCCAAAATCTTTTGATGTGTGCACGAAAAACCGACAACATACGGCTGATGGGCCAATACTGGCCGCCAGCGACTAAGTTAAGCCAAGTGGTGCTGTACGCGTTGGCCCAAGTCCCAACTAGTCGGCCAAACGTGTACAGGGATCATTATAATGAAGGAATTTGGGGACCGTGAAGGGACTTACGAGGAAACTCCACAAATATTTAATGAAACTTTTCCAACTCAAGCTCAAATATCTAAGTCTAGTGTAATTAGAACTATTCAATGATTTAAAAAGACAGGAAATTGTATGGAGGAACAGATCGGGACCACCCAAGACAGTAACCAAGCTTGGAAAATCTCCAACATTTTATAGAAAATAGAAATATTTCTCTAAAAAAAACTGCATAATATGAGGTATGAGGGAGATATTTGCTGTATGAGGTAGATATTTGCTGTAAATCTGTTTAAAATATTTTTAAAGATAACACATTTTATCCGTACAAAATTACATTAGTTCCAAATTATAAGAATATGATTTCGATCGCAGAAATGATTTTTGTGACACAATTATGTCAACATTTGAAGAAAATAACAATTTGCTCTAATCTGTCGTTTTTTCCGACAAGGCCACACCTGTAGATTTTGGAGCGACAGAAATTCAAATTGAATGCGTGAACCTCACAAACAACATTCGCAAAAAGATAATGTGTGGGCTGGCAATGTAGGCAATACTGTAATAAGTCCATTTTTTATTGAGGGTGATTAAAAAGTTGAAGCTTATTTGCACATGCTACCTACAATATCAAAAAGTGCCTGCAATAATTGAAAATGTTGTGGGACGAAATTACCAAACCATCTGGTTTCAACAGGATGAAGCTCCAACCGCCTTATTTTGGACAACCTACAAGAAATTTTTTAAACAATACATTTCCTAACCGGTGGATTGGAAGAGGAAGAGCTGTTGAATGGCCTACGAAGTCACCAGATCTATCGCCTTTAGAGTATTTCTTTGGGAGGGGCATATGAAAAACAAGATTTCGATGATCTGCGGCATCGCATTCTTGAAGAAGCTGGATTTTCAATATTTAATTAAATAAACTTTGCTTGTTTAATAAAATTCCTAAATTAAAATTTAATTCGTATTTAGTTTTAAAATGCCAATATTTTCTAAACGGATGGATTTAGGTAGAGGGAATGATACATGAAATTTGTGAAGGATATTAATAGCAATCATAAACTGATCGGTGTTCCATAAGAAAAATTATATTTTGATCCCCCAAGACTTTTTGAGAATTTATAATTTTTTATTCAATTTATTTTCAGCCTTACAGTTTTGAGAGCTCTGCAAATGCAGGTTTAGGAAATACCGCTTGGTCCGAGACTTTTTACACAAACTGTATATACCTTACAGTCGATCGTAAAAGCAGACACAACTAACGAAAAAAGATGCATTCATATACCAATGTATTGAAAAATAGATGTCAATCTATTTTTTTGTATTTGCATGATAATTTTTACTTCAAAAAGATTGCAAAATAATTTTTATTGTATTCTCATGTGTCATATGCTCGTGTAGAAAAAAATTAGTTTGTCGTTTCTTCATTTACCATCAGTGATCAAGCAGACAAGAGCCTGGTAAAGAAAGTAGCGTCAAGTAAATGTAGAACGCTGCGGTCCACTTGCCAACTTGATAAATAATTATTAGAAGCGGATTATTCGATATTATTTTTACTGTAATTTCGAACATCTTCAATTGCATGTTGACAGGAATCATTTTCATGTCTTTCACAATGGTATTTGATAAAGTCTTCGTCAACCAGTGGTTAAAATAGATTGGCTGAAATCATCTAGAATTCTAGATCCTTTAAATATGTTTTTTTTTTCTTTCGCTCTATACCGCCTATACGGCCGTTAAAATTAGTGATTTTGATATGAAGAACCTATACGAATTACGTAGGTATTGCCATAATTGTCTTCACTTGGTTGTGAACATATTTTAATTACTCCCATTAATGTAAAAACTTTCTATAATATGCCTTATAAACCCTCACTTCAAAGTCGTAAAGCTTTTTAAGTGAGTTATATTAATATGTTAATCGGCTTTCTTCAGATTTCGAATGAAACAGTAAATATAGTTAATAGTGTTACACAAAACATATTTCGTAATTAAAAAATATTCGAGCGAAAACGTTTGAAGATTCTTTCTCTTGAACCTATTTTGTTCCCCAATAACAAAAGGCGCCTTTTGAGAAAATGGCAATGACTTTTACTTCTTTTTGATGCATGTAACACCTCAAAGGGCTCATATTATTATCACCAGGAAATGCATTAATCCGAAATACTTGGAAGAGACCATTGCAAAAGTTATTTGACTGATATTAATTTAGCAATTGTTGACGTATTGAGAATGATGGCTGGTTGAAGTTAAATAATAGCTTTTGAAAAGCAAGCAGTAGAATACTCGATGAGATGGCATCTATCATTTTTCCCATATTTTCAATGAATTTGACATGCGGTAGAATACATATGATGCAAACCACATAACATTTTATCTGTTTTTAGTTTATATTGAAGTTTTATTAAATTCAGATGAGCGGAAATTTTTAGACGTTAGCTCAAAAACTTATCAGATAGTCAAATTTTAAAATGAAAGGTATGTAAATAAATTTATTTGGATGTGAACGTAAGCTAGTGTTGGATATTTGGTTTCTTAGATTAGCATAAGACATTTTAAATTCGGATCCCCGTTCATTTTGGCAGTTCTTGCGCAATAAATAAAAAAAGATGGATTACCAGGGGAAATGAGGGAAAATGAACATACATACTACAACTCCAAAGACAATACCAATACTTTTGCAAAACATTTTCAGTCTGTTTATGAAAAACCAACAAATAGAAATGTCGGCAATATAAATTTTAGGGGCAGTACTTTTGATTTCTTAGAAATAACAGAGCTTCTTCCGGCCCCATATGCATCCTGCACGTTGGGGATCTTCCGCACATTCCTCAAATGATTGTAAAGGCGTTGTCTTCTGCCCGACAAAATATAGTTGCCACATCTGACATCCCGCTCCAATTCCTTATGTTTCGGAGCCACGAGTGCTGTTTTCATCCGGGTCCCCTTCGGCCTTCCATCTTGCCCTGTAGGATCAGCTTCGGGATGGCGTAGCGAGGCCCTCTCAGGATGTGTCCCAGGTCCCAGGTATGACAATTTCCGGGTTTTAACTAAGTTTAGGAGCTTCTCTCTACACCTGCTCTCCACAGTACTTCCTCGTTTGTAATGTGTTCGGTGTATGAGATTTTAAGTAGTCTGCGGAGAGTCCACATCTCGAACGCTTCAATGCGACTGAGTGATCTTACTTTGATTGACCATCTTTCAGCCCCATACAACAGGATAGGCTACACATAGCATTTTATCACTCATAAGGTGAGAACGCATTAGGCGGTCGCGGTCCCGTCCCGTCGCATCGCGAACCGTTCTGGGCTGGTCTCTCGAGATCCTTTGGAAAAGATAGAAGGAGAACGCGATGCGAGCGAGAACGTCTAGTGCGAATGCATACATTATAAAACATGGGAAGTGGGAAGGAACTTCACCGCGCGCGGTCGAGACTTGCACAGACCGCGATGCGACGGGACCGTGACCGCCTAATGCGTTCTCTCCTAAATCGGACGTCCAGGGGCAAGCATTGCTGTAGGAGAACACCCTGAAGTCGTCGATATGCCGTTTTGGCCATGCCGATTCGAGTCTTAATTTCCTCGTCACAGTCCCACGCGCTGTTAACAACAGATCCGAGGTACATAAATATCTTCACTTGTTCGATGTTTTCGCCCTCTACATCGGATTCGTCTACTGATCACCATGGATTTCGTTTTGGAGATGTTACCAATGCCATTTATCTTATTTAATAGATGCTGAAGATCCTCCAAAGTGGAGGCCAACACCACGGTATCTCGGCGTATCTGATATTATTGATGGGTCTTCCATTAACCTTGATACCCCTGGGTCCATTTTCGAGAGCAATCTGAAATATTTCCTCGACGTAAATGTTAAAAAGCATCGGAGACAAAGTACAGCCCTGTCGCACTCCCTTGGTTACATTAAAAGCCTCGGTTGATACTGTGTCGTTTATTCACCTCGGCCTTCTGGTTTCAATATAGTTGTTTTATGATTCGAATATCCTTCTCATCTATTCCGATTTCTCGTAGTCTTGCTAGAAGTAAATCATGTTTGACATTATCGAAAGCTCTTTGGTAATCAATAAAACAGGGAAAGACGTCCTGTTGTTGATCATAGCACTTTTGTACCAGAAACTTTAGCTCTTGTTCCTAGTCCCCTAAGAAACCGAACTACGTCTCATCGCTCATTTCTTCATATTTGTTATGTATCCTACGGTGAATTATTCTGAGGAAAGCCTTAAGTGCATGGCTCATCAGGCTAATAAGTCTAAAGTCCTCACACTGTTTGGGGGTATTTTTCTTAGGAATGATAACAAAAGTCGATCTAAGCCAATCTTCCGGTAGTTTGTGGGAGTCATATATTCTGTTAAATAGACGTGTTAAATGGTATATATCCACTTGTTTTAGGACTTCAGCATATATGTTATCATATCCTGGACTTTTACCGTTCTTCAACAGTCCTACAGCTTGCTCCATTTCAGACCTAATGATAGTTGGCCCGCTCATTTGATTATGCAAGGTTACCACGTTGTCTTCTCGGTTATCGTGAAAAAGAGTTGTTGCATATTTTAACCAAGTCTGCTTAATTTCTCCCTGATTTACAATAAGTCTTCCTTGATCATTTGTAAGTGACGTTAGCGGTTTATTCCTGTTAGTGCCTGTTGTTTGTTTTAGTTTTTTATGGAAATTAAAGCTGTCATGGAGTCTGTGAAGATTTTCAGCATCTTCACATTGGTTTGTAGTCCAATTCACCTTAGCATTTTTTATTTTATTTCTTATGATTCGGTTATACTCTTTATATCTATCAGTTTGGTTTTTCACTAATCGTCTCAGTTCCATTAAGTCTAATATTTCTTCTGTCATCCAGGAGTTTAGACTTGTTCTTTCATCAGGGCCAAGGACAGTTTTTGTGGCCACATTTATGTTGGTTTTAAGCCTTTTCCATATTTCTTCAGGATCGTCTTCGCAATCAGTATTGTTTGTCAGGCAAAATTTTTGAAGTTCGGCTCTCATGTTTTCCCTTGTGTTTCATTCAGTTAGACTTCGTATATCAGGTTTCGGCTGTATCGTCTTCCTGTTTAATAGTTTCAGTCTGAAATTAAACTTTGCGATGATGGGGTTATGATCCGAGCCAATGTCCGCACCTTGATAGGCAGCTACATACTTTATACTGTTTTGGTGCCTCCGATTTATCAGTATGTAGTCTATTTGATTCCTCACTCTCTCTTCTGGTGATTTCCACGTTTAGAGACGTCGTGGATGAAGTTTAAAGAATGTATTTTTCACGACGAGCTGATGTTCCTGACTAAACTGAATTAGCATATCTCCACGCTCGTTTCGCTCCCCTAGTCCAAAAGAGTCCGTTATCCCTGGGATAGGTCCGTTTCCAACCTTAGCATTGAAGTCGCCGAGTACGACAGTTATTTCGTTAGCCTTAGTTGCTCCGATCATCTCTCTTAGCTATTTATAGAATTGCTCAGCCTCAACGTCCGGCCTTTCTGCAGTCGGTGCATATACCTGTATCAAGTTGACATTAACATTGCAACTAGTTTCTAGTTGCAATAGCATAATCCCATCGGAATGTGCAATTACGTTCTTAACACATCTATCCATTTGTTGACTCAGGATAAATCCTACTCCGTTCCTGTGATCTGGATTGTTATTGCCTGAGTAGTAGAATGTTGTTTGACCCTTTTTACACGTGCCACTGTCTGGCCATCTCGTCTCGCTAATACCCAAAATATCCAATTCTAGTCTGTTCATTTCTTTTATGGCATTGTCCAGCTTTCCTGCTTCATATAGAGTGCGGGTGTTTCATGTACCAATAAGTAATTTCATCATGTCAGAGCTAGAGAATCTTAAATAGTATAAGAAAATTAAAACCTAAAAAATTAACTGGACCTGACAATATTCTTGTTTATATCTATAAGGGGTTAGCAAACTATATGGCAAAGCCATTGAGACATATTTTCCATCTTGCAATACAAAATAACCAGGTTTCCCGAAGCTTTAAAAACAGCACAAACTACATACCAGTCAGCTTAATTAATATTCTGGCAAAGATCTATGAAATGATACTGTTTGACGACCTATCAATATTTTTAAAGCCTAAAATCTCTAAAATTCAGTATGGGTTTATGGAGAATAGATCCACTCTAACGAATCCCTTAATTGTATCAGAGGTTGCCGCAGAAGCAATATCAAATAAAAGTCAATTAAATGTAATCTACACTGACTGCGAAAAAGCTTTTGATAAAGTTAACCATCAACTACTGTTCGACAGGCTTGTGGAGCTTGGAATATCTGGGAATGCTTACAGTTTCATAAAATCATACCTCACGTGAGCCAATATTGGTATACACTTAAATCGGATGCTATTGTTGCTTCCTCAAAGGTTCCCCAGGGAAGCAACTGAGGACCACTGCTCTTCCTGTGTTTTATCAATTCACTACCGGACAGTCTCTCTGTCTCGATGGAATTGCTATTTGTGGTTGATTCAAGCTCTGCAAGATTGTCGAGAAGCGGTAAGGCTGTGATATGCAGTGGGCTCGCAGCTGTAGTAGTGAAGAGCTACCTAGGCGGTGTAGGCGAAACATTTTTGAAGCCCACGCCAAAACTGCCCAAATTTGTTATTATTTGTTACCGTTATTTTTAGGTAAATAATCATCAAAACATAAAATATATATTTTATATTAGCAGCAAAACATTTTGTGTACTTACTTGAAGAACAAAAACCGAGACAAACACATAGGTTAACTCGAGGGTTAACTCTTGTTTGCTTAAATACAAGACTGCATCAATAACTAACAAAATCTATTCGATCGAAATTGTCATTAAACTTAAGTTTATATAGTCTAGCGTTTTCTTTTAAACATCGGCGGCGAACCTATTTTGATTTTGCCCAAAATTTCTAAGCATCAACTGGCATTTTCTCAAGAATCCCCGTGTTTACGCAACGATCTAGTAACATTTAGAAAATCTGTAAATCCGTCCTTATTCCAAACAGATTGTTTATTTGAAAACAGTCAACATGACCAGCAAAATAAGTTTTGTAACGCAGTGCTACTACATAGTACACAGCCAATTAAATTCTAAGCACCAGAAAGACTAAAAATTGATATTGTACCTATGCTTAAAATAGTAGTAGGTCGCCCTTGCAATAAATTTTTCCCCTTATCTTGATGTTTCCAACGTCTATATGAGTTTCCAACAAATTGCACACTATGACATTAATCGGAGTCTTCAAATTTTTTTAAGCATAATGGGCTTTTAATATGCTCTGCAAAATCCTCATGTTTGTATTAAAGTGTATTAAGTAATAAAGCAAACCGAACCAAATAAGGATGATGTATTAGCCGGCTTTTCACTCAACGCTAAAAACGTGCCCGTGAGCAAGTGTCTGCTGGCTGCCTGACGTTACTATTACCATGGCAACGCGTGATCAAGTGCATATGAACACTGGGCGTCTTCATCGGCTGCCGAGAATCAGTTAAAGATATAATAGCACAGTTTATACCGTAACCGAATCAGTTACACAACTTTGAGGCGGCACCTTTGTTGTCAGTGAAGCCAAATTCTATTTTTTATGCGATTCTCATATTTCGCTCATGCGCATTATTAGTTGGAAAGGTCAGAATTATACGGCCAACTAGGATCCAATACACAAAATTCGAAAGGAGTCCACAAAAAACACTACAAACAAGGCCGTCTCTCGAACAAACAAGATGGAGTTTTCGCTTTTCGGTTCCTTTCAATCAACAAACTTTTCCTGTCGCGGCGCAGAAAATCAATTATCGAGATCTCATCTGAATACAAGCCTGTTGCGTGCCTCGTTTTACGGTTGATATCTTATTTATAAAGGAAGCGTTCACTCATTGAGCGCAGGTGCAAGATAAGAACTTCAAGCTTTCCTATTGGTTGAAGCGGTAGACTTCAAAACACGTGGAGAGTTGTTTTAACTGCGGTATAAACTGTGTTAATAGTACGTTCGGTTGAGCATGTTTACATCGTTTGCAAATGAACTTGGTTATAATGAAAAATTATATTTATATTATATTTAAATTAATAGACAGATAAATATTTTAGTGTTTTAGTTTAGTTGTTCATTATTTTGGTGAAGAGGCTCTTCACCTACTTCACCCGACGAGCCGCCACTGGTGATATGCTTCAGCGGGAGCTTGATAATGTTTGTAACTGGTTTAAAGCCAACGGCATATCTTTAAATATAAATAAATGCGAAGTCATAATATTTACTAGAACAACACGCATAATATATCCATCCATACAGGATTGACCAGTCTAGCGAGATTGAGCTTTTAAGAGTGAAGTAAATGATTGAGGCACATTTCAAGCTGTAATGATGCAATACAAAATAAGCAATTTCCCGAAGCACCAGAAATAATGTCTGTATTTAAGAGCGTAAATAAAAGTTAAATTAAAAATAAGAGGCCAATAAGCTTAATTAATGTTCTGGCATATGAAATGATACTGTTTGACGATCTATCAACATTGAAATAATACTATTTGACGACCTATCAACATTTTTAAAACCTAAACTCTCTAAGATTCAGCAAGGATTTATGGTGAACATATCCACTGTAACGAATCCCTTTATAGTATTAGAGCTTGCAGCAAAAGCAATATCAAACAAAAGTCCATTAGATGTAATCGACACATACTGGGAAAAAGCATTTGACAAAGTTAACCATCAACTACTGCTCGATAGACTTGTGAAGCTTGGAATATCTGGAATAGTTTTAAAAAATCAGACCTCACGGAAAAAGCTCAGTAGCTAACGATTGGTACTAAAATCGGATACTATTGTTGCTTCCTCAGGGATTCCCCAGGGGAGTAACTTGGGACCACTATTCCTGTGTTTTATGAATTCACTGCCGGAGAGCCTTTCTGACTCTAACAACATTTTTAAAACCTAAAATCTCTAAATTTCAGCATAGGTTTATGGAGAACAGATCCACTGTAACGAATCTCTCAATAGTATTAGAGCTTGCAGAAGAAGCCATATCAAGCAAAGGTCAATTAGATGTAAGCTGACTGGGAAAAAGCTTTTGAAAAAATTAACCATCAACTACTGCTCGACAAACTTGTGGAGCATGGAATATCTGATAATGCTTACAGTTTTATAGCCATACTTCACGGGACGAGCTCAGTGGGTCAAGATTGGTAAACTTAAATCGGATACTATTGTTGCTTTCTTAGAGGTTTCCCAGGGAAGCAACTTTGGACCACTGCTCTTCCTGCGTCTTATCAGTTCACTGCCGGATAGCCTCTCTGACTCGATAGGACTGTTATTTGCCGATGATTTCAAGCTCTGCAGTATTGTCGAGAAGCGGCAAGATTGTGATATGCTTCAGCGGAATCTTGATAATGTTTGTAACGAGTTTAAAGCCAATGAAATGTATTTAAATATAAATAAGTGCCAAGTCGTAACACTTACTAGAACAACAATATATAATATTTCATCCATACAGGATCGACGAGCCTAGTGAGATTGAGCTTAAGAGTGAAGTAAAGTATCAAGGCATATTTCAAGATGTGATATTGCAATAAAAAAATAAGCAATTTCCCGAAGCTGCGACCTTGCAGCACAAATAATGCCTGTGTTTAACAGCGTAAATAAAAATTAAATTAAAAACACACCAATTAATTAATGTTCTGGAAAAGATCTATGAAATGGTACTGTTTGACGACCTATTAACATTTCTAAAACCTAAAATCTCTAAATTGCAGCATGGGTCAATCTCTCAATAGTATTAGAGCTTGTAAAAGAAGCAATATCAAACAAAAGTCAATTAGATGTAATCTACACTGACTGAGAAAAAGATTTTGACAAAGTTAACTGTGGAGCTTGAAATATCTGAGTCTGAGAATGCTTACACCTTTAAAAAAACATACCTTATGGGGCGAGCTCAGTGGGTCAAGATTGGTGCACTCAAATCGGATGCTAATTACAGAGTTTCCCTAAGCGACTTGGGACCACTGCTCTTTTCGTGTGCCAAATAGCCTCTCTGACTCGATTGGACTGCTATTTCCTGATGATTTCAAACGCTACAGGATTGTTTAGAAGCGGCAAGGCTGTGATATGCCACAGCGGGATCTTGATAACGTTTGTAACTGGTTTAAAGCCAACGAAATGTATTTAAATATAAATAAGTGCAAAGTTATAACATTTACTAGAACAACAAACCCAATATTTCATCCATACAGGATTGATCACTCTGATGAGATTGAGCGTAAGACTGAGGTAAAGTATTGAGGCCTATTTCAATCTTGCAGTACAAAATAAGCCATTTCCCGAAGCTTCAAAACCAGCACAAATAACGTCTCTATTTAAGAGCGGAAATATAAAGGAAACTAAAAACTACAGACCAATCAGCTTAATTAATGTTCTGGCAAAGATCTATGACATGATGTCTGACGACCTATCAATATTTCCAAAACCAATCTCTAAATTTCACCATGGATTTATGGAGAACAGATCCACTATCATGAATCTCTCAATAGTATCAGAGCTTGTAGAAGAAGCAATGTAACCTATACTGACTGGGAAAAAGCTTTTAACAAAGTTAATCATCAACTGCTGCTCGACATGCTTGTGGAGCTTGAAATATCTGAGAATGCTTACAGATTTATAAAATCATACATCACGGGAGCCACCTCAGTGGGTCAGGATTGGTACACTTAAATCGAATACTATTGTTGCTCTTACAGGGGCTCCCACGGGAAGCGACTTGGGGCCTCCTGCATTTTATCAATTCACTGCCGGACAGCCTTTCTGCCTAGATGGAGCAGCTATTTGAGGATAATTTCAAACTCTGCAGGATTGTCGAGAAGCGATAAGGCTGTGATATGTCTTAGCGGGATCTTGATAATGTTTGTATTTTGTTTAAAGGCAACGAAATGTCATTAAATATAAAGTGCGAAGTCATAACATTTACTAGACCAACAAGCCTAATGAAAAGTCCAAAAAAGATGTTTGCGGTATCTTTATGTGGTAAAAAACAAGACTTATCCATATATGATTTAATATAAATTGTGCTCAATAGCTTTAAGGCTAAATTTATTCTTCAGAGAAGAAAACAACAAGACTGTGATGTTTCTATTTGATATAATTATTGATGATATAAAATTTGATGATTGTATAGCCTAATAAATTATATTCACTTGAATGTTCCAAAGAGCAAACTCAGAATTCCAGACTAACCAAAATGTTTTAGTATTGCTCCAAAGAATTTGAGAGCGTTGCTACAATTGGGCATAGGTTTTTACTGCAAAAATTAGGTGTAAGATATATTTTGATTAACTTTTCTAGATTTATGAGTGTATTTCTATTTATTGACCATTACATGTAATTAATTGCAAAGTTTTGGTATTTGTAAGGAATTGGAATATAAATAAATAAATAAATAAATAAATAAATAAATAAAATCAAATTCAATTTTCTGATTTAAATATTATGGGTGAGATGGCATTATTGCGTCAGTCTGGAATGGCATAGTATGCCCATACATATACGATATTTTTTTCTTCGGATATGGGACGTTATGCATTGAAATTGTCTAGGCAGTCGTGGGACGAGGATCAAATAAAGTACACCATATTAGCTTTTCTAGAACAAAGAATGGATTGGCTGTTATCATTCAAGACATACGTTTCATTTACGATGCTTAGACGGCATGATTTTATGAAATCTGAGTGGAAGAATGATTTTATAGGTGGAAATAAAGTTATATTTAGTCATGATTTGATATGAGAAATTGTTGAACATCTTAAAAGCTTACATAGCCGCCTTTTTGACATGACAACAACGGCCGTTAGAAAATTGGCATAACAAATAGCCGAGGTAAATAGAGTCCTTCATATAAATTTTCGCATGAAACCAAAATGGAAAGCTGAGAATGTTTGAGGGCTTTAGAAAAATATATCCGTCCATTTCGCTTAAAACGTCTGAGTCAAAATGTCAGCAGCAAGTTCGACATCTTTCAATAAAGAACAAATTCGACCATATTTTCAACTTTTGTCCAAAGTAATAATAGAGGACAATGTCGTGCCAAGCGAAATGAGAATTATGAATGGATGAGACCTACTCACTGTTCTTGCCCAGAATTGTACAATTTTTGCAACACTCGGAATTTTGACAAGTAGTACCGAACACGGTCAGCATTTAACAGTGCTTCATGACTGCAGTCGGAACTTTTATACCGTCAGCCTTAATGTTTCTTATAAAAAAAAAAATATAAAAGAGGACAATGCACCTCTGGAAGTAAAAGGATTGACCCAAATGGTTAGATGATTTATGAATTATTTTTAAATGGATGAAGCATTTTGTGAAGTTTGTGAAGACAACAGCTGAAAAAAATTGTTGCTACTACTAGATGGGCATGGTAGCCATAAAAGCCATGACGATATGGAGTATGCAAAATTTAATGACCTCATATTGTTTTCCTACTGGGATATATCTACTCAATACAGATATTGTCCCATAACATTTATTTTTCCCAGCAGAGCCTACTGATTAGGTGATATGCGATCTGACTATAACTGCAACAATTCTTGAGCCGAGACGCACCTCAAAAACTGTCTTGCTCCAAAGATATTTCTTACTCGCCAACTATGGAAATTCCGCGCTCACCAACTTCTATCGCTGTAGCGACTACTGATTGGGTAATAGGCGATCCGACTATAACTGAAACGACTCTTGAGCCAAAACACACCACAAAAACTGTCGTGTTAAAAAGATATTTTTAACTTGCCAACTGTGGAAATACCTAGCACATCAATGGCATATTGCCTTTTCCAGTCGCCATGAAATGGCATGCATGGAATCCTCAAACTCTACTCCTGATATAGAAGCAGCAAACTAGGAAGGTAAGGCATTAAGAAAACAGCCGTGATTCAGATGCCGCAGTATTATTTTGTTAGGAAGATGAAGATGATGCAGCTTGCATCTTCTGTAATGAGCTGTTCTCGTCATCTGGTTCTCAAGAAAAATGGAACCGGAATGGAAATACCGAGTGTGCTGGTGTAGACAGATTGGCAAAATTGTGCATTTGCGATACCTACATTTTTATAATAAACATAAAACTTAGTATGCCATCTTACCGATAGATATGTGGGTAAGGTCGTATGTAACACACTTTTTAAAATCTTTGTTCTGGTTGTTCAAACTAGCAAATGTATTATTTTGAATTTTTTTTTTTAGTTTACTTTTCGTTGTATATTAGCAACTTTCTCAGGCGTGATTAAAAATTGTATGCCCTACTCTTAGGACCATGAAAGTGTTCAAATATACAGTTCAGGATTTCTATGAGAAACAGTTTGTAAATATTGAAATTATAAATATACGAAGGGTTTTCAAATTAATTACTTGAAGCATTAAACAACGAAAGAACTCTATACATTCTTGCATACACCACAGATTTTCTATTAAATAAAAAAATAATCTCATTCTTGAACGATAACTCCTACTATGTTATGATCAATTATTGGAGTTGACGAGACGACTATTAGGAAATGTAAAAAAGTGGAGCAAATAAAATATTATGTTGGAAAATAAATGATAAAAAGATTGTTGGTAACAGTTAGAAAACCTGAAATATGCCAACTAGGTTAATTATTTTTATCTAGCTAAATATATAGTTTTAATTAATATCGGAAGTCATTGGATTGCTAATATCAATATAATGATGTTCGTATATTGTAACACCGAAGAAAATACGAGCATATACACAATTCGTAACTAGTTAAGATGGAAGAGTCAAATTAAAACAAGAGCATATGCTAGATATTAACTATATTGCATTGTATTTGTTGATATGATAAGAATTGAAATTATTAACATATATTTTAAACTAAAATGTCTGTCTTCAAATGAATTCAAAACAATTAAATTATCGTAGTAACAAATCTGACTTGTTTCAAATAATAAATTATTATAATTAGTTGTAAGTAGTTCCTTATAAAACCAATTGAATCCCCTGGACGATACGCCTAATAGAAGTGTTGCAGGAAATGCAAAACAGCTGAAATTATTCAAGATTCAAGCGTAACATTGTGCACGAAAAAAACCGTAACGTATGGTCTATTTTCATGGACGTCCTATTTTGAATGATTTAGATATGTTTTGCTACTAATAGTAAATAAAAGAATCATAATTTCAAAAATGAATAAGAAACATGTTTGTGTGAAAAACTTTGGCTCGGGACTATAAAATTTAATTGAATAAAATACATGTTGTAATAATATCTACAAACATACTGCAATCTATTTGCATAAAAGCAGAAAGATAGCAGAATGAAATATCATTACCAATACTGTCATATTTAACTAAGCAAGCACAAAGGAACAGCGAAATATATGCCTTTATTGGTTTTACAGGAAAGCATTACATAGTTTTAGACACTCTTGGTTTTCGAAAATCCTGAAAATGCAAAAGATAAAATATTTTATTAGAATTTGAAACTTAATGGCGTAGCCACCGTTATCTGTCAGTACAAACGAAATTCTTATCAAAAGAGGAATCTTCAAGGGCGGGTCTTCTTGTCCACCTTAACGTGAAGACCACTTCAACATGAAAACCTTTTTACATCTACTCTACATGCATGATATGAAACTCAACGCCGAAAACAAGAACAACAGCCTAATTAACAGAACTAAATAAAAAACTTTTGTATTCCATGCAAAATTTAATCCAAAAAAGAAATTCTTCTTATGAAAGCATAACAGAGCGCGTGTTGGTAGAAAACAAACAACATATCCACAAAGAGAACAAACATTAATCAACAAAGGTCAGATTATAATTTTACAGGATTACATTTTCTTATATAGTACAAGTAGCAGTAGTAGATAATATATTTTTTTCCTGTAAAGTCGAAATTAAAACATTAACGTTCCATGGACAGTACAGCGCGCATGCGCAAAATATTAAGTGAGGTTCAGTTTTTATTGGAATCTGTAAGTCATTTTGATGATTATAAATACGAGTGTAAAACCAAATAAGCCAATAACCGAAGGCGCGGTTAACATTTTCGTGGATGACTCAAAAACACAGGAAGGAGCAAGCTGTGGAATTAACTTCCGAAGCTTGCGAATTGAACTCAAATGGTCTATGGAGGGACACGCAAGCATAGCTCAGTCTGAACTTGCTGCTAGATCCATAGCCACAAAAGAGATTGTTCGTAGGAATACTGAGGACAAAACTTTTAAAATCTACACGGACAATAGACAGGCACAACAGCTAGGTCAGTACTAGAATGCCATAATTCACTGGAGGATGCCGCCCGCAAAAACACAATTTCTGTGTGCTGGGTTATAGAACATGCACAGTGCTAAGGCAACAAATTGATGGATAAATTGGCTAGGAAGGCAACTGGTTCAAACATTATGGGAGCTGGCCTTTCAAACCTACCTATCGCGACGTTGATATATATGATAAAAAAGATCACATATCAAAACTCTAGGGCAAGATGGGACGAAACAAGGAGCCAAGGAGCTACTAAGCTACCCTAATGAGTATGCAGCAAAGGCATACCTGGGTAGGTCAAGGAAGAACCTACGACTCATGGCGGGGATTCTGGCTGGACCCTGCCAGCTAAGGAAACATCTCTACACAATGAGACTATGTGAGACACCTCTATGCAGAGGCTGTGGACAGTACGACGAATCAGTAGAGCATCTGCTCTGCGATTGCGATGCTACTTCGGGCCTAAGGGAATCCATTTTGGGAGAACGATGGCAAACCATGGCTTTTCTTAGAACAGCTTCCTCGGGCAACATCGCCGCCTTTTTTAAACACTAGGCTGGGCGATGGTCTAGACGGATTGGTTGGCCTAGGGAAGACGAACAGTAGGACCACTGGGGCCTAAGTGTCGTGACCTTTCAAGGCCACCCTCTAACCATATCCAGATTCCAGAAATCTAAGTGTTCAAAATAGATTTTAGTTTTCAAAAAATATTTATCAGGCTTAAGAGAATTCTTTATATACAGAATATAACAAAGATTCGGTGTCCCAGTATTAGTATCGTAAACCGTAAGAGATATGAGGTTAAATCGAGTCAGTGATGTTTATACTATAATACTATCGTAAAAAATCGAAAAAAAAAAAAAGAAAATGTTTAATCTAATTTTCTTCTCACTTTATTTGAAGATATAAGACCAAACGAAATTTACATTTTCGTTGTGACTTTTTATCTATATTTCCCTTCCGATATTTCGTCTTTATGCCATCATCATCAATTTTTTTTTATAAAAGATCACTAGGCTTTTTATTTTATTTATCGGTAGCATTGCCCTCGCAATAAGTTACATGCATATGTAATTTTTGTTATTTAAACAAACATTAAGTAGTAAACACTGATGATAGTCGTCAGAAGACAAAACGTCGTCTTTTTGTTTTATCTCATCAAATAAAGTCAGAAAATTTTTTTTTCGAATACCTGCGAAAATTTTAAAACAATCCGAATTTTCAAAAGTTATTTTAATCAGCACTTAATTATGCAACTTGGCCCCAATTATATAGACTTCGTCTCGTACAAATAAAATATTGAAAACGCTCGTTTTTACTATTTGCGATAATGTTTCCCAGTCAGGTAAAACGGAAAGGAAAAAGTGGCTACTTGTCATAATCTATGTTAAGTAGAAGATTCAAAGCTGTTAAATCAAATTACGCGCTGTTAATTGTTATAACTCGTTGTTTAAGTAGCGACTATTAAAAAGGAAATTTGTTCGCATTAAAATATTTTAACGAGCGTTATTAATAAACAAAGTAAAACTGGAAAAATCTGTTCAATTTTAATTCAGTTGACCCAGATAATAGTTCGATGCAAATTATGCACCACGAAGCCACTGGCGGAGAAGAGAGGACTTTTGTTAAAATGTAGCATAACGCATTTAACTGATGCAAGACCAATAGCTAGCATTATATTATCAGCATCATCATCATCCATAGTTCCAACAACTTCATCAGGGTTGGGTTATGTTTACATTTAAAAAAAATAAACATAATAAATTTTCCCCCGTTAAAAAGATGTTGCAAGCAATCTGGGGCCATTGAAGAAATAGTTGCTTGCATATCTATCTTTGAGAGTAGTCCTTTGCAATACGAGCACCAAGCTCGTATGCGAGTACTGCGGTGGTGCTACTACATATTAAATTACTTTCTGATTATTGTTCTTGTTCCAGTTAGATTCTGTTTTGTTATTTTAAGAGATGCTCCAACTGATTGCCGGTAACTTTTATGCCTAGGGTTCAAATTCGTGGCTTATATTTTCCGAAATGACAGGTGTCACAATTAACAATAATTATCGATCAAAGTTTCTCTAGAGTAATTCGTCTAGATTAACGTTCCCTTAACTATCTCCATCGAAAAGAATTCAAGTGGGGGTAAGCTCTCG
>MU183065.1:407373-419588 GCA_016904865.1 Pissodes strobi | reverse complement strand
CTCTATCTTTAGCCGTTTAGATTTTACAGGCTGTCAAACTTGGTAAAAGGTCGATTTTCAACTGTCAATATTTCAAAAACAGTTGGAGATAGGTATACATAAAATAAATCTAAAATTTTCCGAGAAATCCAAAAATGCAATAATATATAGGGTGTTCCATTTAAAAAATATATCAAAACTAACGCCCGATTTTTATGAAACATCTTGTATAATTGAGTATATTTCTAAATTATGCACCACAACACATCTTAAAACTTTTGTATTTAAAATTTTATCTCATCTCTGTAAATAAGAGAGATATGTTACTCGGCGCAATCGTTGACTCACCCTGTACAGGGTGGCTCGAATTCGTGTCTATGTATGGGGAACTCGAAAACCGTAAGAGATACAGTGTCGGTCAAATTAAGGCAAAATTGCGCATTTAGGTGCCTAACAATATGCCGTTTAGAAAGTTTCAAAATTCCGAGTATTTTCGGAGATATCCGGAAAAAACCAAAATTTTGAAAAATCGTTTTATTTCTTTCCTGTGCTTATTTAAAAACGGATTTCAAATTGAATTGCACTTTTGCATTGCCACTTTTTCCGCTCTATCCAATGGGGTTATCCAGTTTGAAATCCGACGTTTTGTCTTCAAGGGATCATCATCAACTATCTTTTTTTAAATACGAACTTCAATTCTTTTTTTCGTTTTTCAGATGGTATTGGCGTTATTAATATGAGTATGTGTTTTTATTTTTCTTAATTTATTTTTTTTTATTTTTATAATTTTTTTTATTTATATATTTTGCTTTGGCGTAATTTTAAATAATTTAAGGTAGGTACAGGGTGATCCCCTATAATGTCGCCCCCCTTTAACTTTGTTATTTGAAGTGTCTCGAAAAAATGAAAAGTATGGTTATGTAGGTACTGAAAAATACTTTTTTTCTGCGTATAAAAATATTGGAAAAATTATCAGTATACAGGGCAAAACAAAAAGTTAATTTTTTTTCAATGGAACACCCTATATATGAATTTATATTTCGATTCCTCGTAAAATTCTAAGCATATTTCATGTATGATGTTATACTTCTAGAGTTGGTAGTTTCACAGCTATAAACAGTTGAAAATCGGTACTTTGGCTACTTTTTACCTTGGTAGCAAGGAGATCATTAGAGATGGAGTGAAATAAATTTCACATTCCTATCTTAACTTTTCAAGAGCTATCTGACGGTACTAACTGGCAGGCGGTACCATGGGTACCAAATCTGGTACCTCGGTAGGTACCATAAGCTAGCACCATCAGATAGCTCTTGGAAAGTTAAGATAGGAATGTGAAATTCATTTTACTCCATCTCTAATGATCTCCTTGCTACTAAGGTAAAAAGTAGCCAAAGTACCGATTTTCAACTGTTAATAGCTGTGAAACTACTAACTCTAGAGGTATGACATCATACATAAAATATGCTTAGAATTTTACGAGGAATCGAAAAAAAAAATTCATATATAGGGTGTTCCATTGAAAAAAAATTAACTTTTTGTTTTTCCCTGTATACTGATCATTTTTTCAATATTTTTTATACGCAGAAAAAAAGTATTTTTCAGTACCTACATAACCATACTTTTCATTTTTTCGAGACACTTGAAATAAAAAAGTTAAAAGGGGGCGACATTATAGGGGATCACCCTGTACTTTTGAAATTTTTATATTCTTTAAAAAAATTTTATTTCGGTTTTTGTATTAAATAAAAAATTGGAGCTCGTATTAAAAACAAAAAATAGTAAAATTATTTTTTACGAGAATATGGCCATGAACTATTACTATTACATGCTTAGTGCAAAGATGAAATATTTTCAACTTTTAACCAATTAATTTTTTTTTAATAGATAAAAAATTTATATTCATACTGCGTGATACTATAGGTACTTTGATAGAAAACACACCTATTGGAATTTTGCATATAAATAATGAAAAAAATAATTTATAGGCAAAATTCCAATAGGTGTGTTTTCCATCAAAGTACCTATAGTATCACGTAGTATGATTATTAATTGTTCATGTTCTCTATTAAATAAATTTTTTAATTGGTTAAAAGTTGAAAATATTTTATCTTTGCACTAAGCAACTTGTTTGAGTAATAGTTCATGGCCATATTCTCGTAAAAAATAATTTTACTATTTTTTATTTTTAATACGCGCTCCAATTTTCCACTTAATACAAAAAACCAAATAAAATATTTTTATAGAATATAAAAATTTTAAAAGTACCTACCTTAAATTATTTAAAATTACGACAAAGCAAAATATTTAATTTAAAAAAAAATACAAAAAAAAAATTTAAAAAAAATAAAAACATATACTCATATTAATAACGCCAATACCATCTGAAAAGCGATAAAATAAATTAAAGTTCGTATTTAAAAAAAGAAAGTTGATGATGATCCCTTGAAGACGAAACGTCGGATTTCAAACTGGATACCATCATTGGATAGAGCGGAGAAAGTGGCAACGCAAAAGTACAATTCAATTTGAGATCCGTTTTTAAATAATCCCAGGAAAAATATAAAACTATTTTTCAAAATTTCAGTTTTTTTCGGATATCTCCGGAAATACTCGGAAATTTCAAACTTTCTAAACGGCATATTGTTAGGCACCTAAATGCGCAATTTTGCCTTAATTTGACCGACACTGTATCTCTTACGGTTTTCGAGTTCCCCATACATAGACACGAAAACGAGCCACCCTGTACAGGATAAACAATTTGAACATTTAGTAAAATAATTTTTATTCTCGTTATTTCAAAAATTACTGTTACTTTTATTTTTCTGTTGTAGGAGTTCCAATAAAATGTTTTCTCTTTCTTTTTTCTCTCTATCGCCATATCCTCTTATCATAAGAATTGTAATTCTTTCACGCTCCGTTAAAGACACTATTATGATTATTTCTGGCTGAAATGACAGTTTTATGACTTTACATCAAAAATGAACTGGTGTTTCAATTTTATCTTATCGGATCCTTATGACCGAAGCAGCATTTCTCCCAGATAGTTCATTGAATGATGTAGCTTTTAAAGTCTTTTGCAAGATATTTTTGTTTAATCGTCTCAAGATTCCAAAGTCTGGACACAGTGTCCTGTAATATTGACTTGCCTGCTTCCCAGAGAATCAAAGTCATCTCCATCAATGTGCTTTCCAACACCTCGAGGAATTCCAGGTGAGTCTATGACATTCCATTCAATAAAACGTCACTTTTCTTGAACTGCCTTTTCTGGACAAAAATCTTGCACGTTTATATAATTGAGCCCGTGAAAACAGGAATGAGTTCGAAAAAAGAAATCATCTAAAGTATTTCCCAATGACAAGGATGAAAATACGTCTAGTCAGAAATGGACTTCAAGAGCTTCAAAGATGCAAAAGAAAAACTTCTCAATTCGAGGCAAGGCCATTGTGAATAAACCAGACGATTTTCCCATTCTACAGAGAGAAGTGTAAAGTAATGTTTGGGTTAATCAGGATATTTTTATATACAATCATTCCAAGTAATTGTGATACATTATTTTCGTAGAGCTTAATTTAGACTATAGAGACTATTAGACTCGAGGAGTATAACGGGGTACAGCTATTTTTCCTGAATTCCACTTGATTCAAATCACCAAATCACAGACGCATTAACTCCACTACCAGTTCACACTTTACTGCAATAAACGCGGCACGTTTCAATCAAGCGTTACTTTATATTTGTCCGGAATAGAGTGACAACAGTCGAGCGTTGGAAAAGTGGCTCTTACATTTGCCTAAGGTACGTACATTTTTCTAAGAATTATTGATGTTTTGTTTATGTTAAATCATTAGTGCCTTTATACAGTATGCCTTATCAAACGCATGACCAAAAAAATAGTTTTCTACTGAAATTTTTTCTTGTTTCATTCTAGCGCCTGTTTTGGGGTAAAATGGTGCTATTGAAGGATTGATTTCATGTTGTCTCTGCCACAAATGGGCTCATAATTCATGAGCAGGAATCGACAGCGATGGTGATGAGACTGTATTCCAATGTGAATTACATACCGAAATAAATTAATAATAAATTATCAACAAAATGGCGGCTTCTAAAAAAAATAATATTTACTATTTTTTTCTTTTGGCCTTTTAGGTAAGATTTTACATGTCATAAAGTAGTATCAGCAAGTTGTATTAAATAGATATAAGTCCAAATTGTGACTGAGTAAATAAAGTGCCTAAAAGTATCTAAACATTGTTTTAAAATGTCATAAAAGTCTAATAAAAACGTCCAATAAGAAACCAAATTTATTTTTTTATTTTCTGTGGTTCTGAAAAGAACTAATTTTTATGAGAATGGAAAATATCTTTGTAAGTAGGCTAGTTCTTACTTGATAAGGTGTTCAAAATGTTGTTCGTTCACTTCTTGACAAGAGTATACGCGCTGGCACATCCAATTAGTGCAAAAGAAGTTCAAAATTAATCCCCTGAACCTCCTGACAGTAGTACAATCTATTTTTGATTTGATCTCGGACATTTTTAATATTTTGGCTTTCGTGGCTTATTATCTGACGTAAATTCAGAATCGATTCGGTTCTTTTGCATAAACTTGTTGTTTTAAATATCCCCACAAAAAAATGCCAGAGGTGTCAGATCAGGGGATCGCGCTGGCCATTCTATGGGACCACTACGGCCAACCCAGTGACCAGAAAAATTAATATCCAAATAATGTCTTACTTGTCTAGAAGAACGAGTAAAAAGTTACTTCCATATTAAATTCTGCGCCATTTTCTTCAATTATTTCAACAATTCTTGGTTGAATAACCTCTTCTAACGTGCTGAGGTAGGTACAAATCGCCAGTCAAATTCTCCTGAATAAAAAATAGCCCTAAGATGTGATTTACTTTAACAGGAAATTTAGTTCGAGTTTCCATAAGTATGTGTGGATTTATGTCACTCCAGGATCGACAATTTTGCCTGTGGACATTTCCATTCAAAAAATTAACTAATTGATACAGCATTGGAATTTTGTAGGGATAAAATTCGTTAACGGCAGTTAACTTCACAAAGTTCTGGGACACACGAGGTTGATTGCTGAGCATCTACGACTATTTCAACTCAGATTTGAATTTGTTTTTCTTCGGAAATAGAAGGATGACAGTGAATTTTTAAATTTTTAACACTGCCGGTGGTGATAAATAAATAAGTTCTCTCAAATTGGACGATGTGGGAATCGTGCTTTAAAAATTGTGTCCGTTTGTATATACTTGATACGCCTGCCTATAGCATTTTTTATTGTTGGTGTGTCAATAAGGTTTTGTGGGGAACGTATTTTTTAACTATGATGTTGTATTTAAGAGTTTATTTCAAGATGGTATCATATTCAAAAACATAACTACACGCATTCCAACAAAGGCGCATTAAAGATGAGCTGCTGGTATAACAAAAGCATATTTGTGTAAGTAATAGACGCCAATTTAGAAATTGTAAATTATGAGATGTATATAATATACATTGATACATTTTATTGCAAAGTATTAGTTTGTCCTCTTCCGGATGCCGATCACGAACCAAAGCACTTTCCCAGCACGCATCAATCTCGCATATGAATCGTGAGGGTTCACGGATATTAAACAACCTATAATAGGGTCGTATACATCAAAAACAATACAATAGGCCGTACCGATTACCGACCTATTGATTTCAAATATTCTCTTTGTTTTTGATTTGCGGACCGATGACGATTTACTTTCTATCGCTCAATTTGTCATTGGAAATTCGGAGTCGCCCCGATAAGTATTTGGAATACTTTTGCTTTTAGTGCGAGAAATCTACATTCAGTTCGAATATCGAAAATCGATTTGGTCTGCGTTTCTAAGTGATGGCTATAAAAAATTGTAAATATTTCAAAAATATTTAAAATTGTTAGACTTCTAAACATTCTCCTATTTTCTTTATGATACATAAAATATATATTTTCTACTGTGTTAATTATTATGTGGACAGTACTAGACTGGTGAATTTTTCCTTGTTTATGCGCATCGTTTCTAGCACTCGGCCAAATAATGGACTATTGGAGGTATAATTATTTGCATTCTCTTGATTTAAATCGATTAAACGAATATTTTAGCATAGTGAAAACCGAATATGCGTATTGGTAATCACATACACCTCACTTTATGTGCATTAGAATCGAAACTTGCACATATTTACTTCTGAAATAAATTAATATTAAAATAAAAAATGCAATAGTTTGTGCCTATACTATGAAATAATGCGCGTATTTAAATAAAATCTAAATTTATTTGTTTATTTTAAGAAGCGATGTTATTTGATTTATAATAAATTTTTCTCGGAATAAAATATTTTAAATTTTAACAGAGCACAGCCTACCAAAAAATCGCACCGCCTGGCCTGTAAATGCCGGCTTTAAAGTAAAAAGGTTCTTTTTAAATACTTATTCTGTCATGGCATTGATCAAGATACAAAAATAATGCAGGTGCCACATAGCACAAGTTTAATATTTATTAGAGGGATTGGTAGCGCAAATATCACAGATAAATGTAGAAAATGGAAACGCTTCAATGAGGATTAATTTTGATTTAGTATTATTTATTATGAGATAGTCATGTGTACGTTTAAAAAAAGAACTGATATTTTATTGGCTGGTGGACGTCCGTGCCGTGTTTTCGTTCTTTTCTGTAAGCACTATTTGACTTTTTTTTTAGCAAAGGCATTATTTTATAATAAAATATTAACAGTACATTATCCGAAATAATTCGTATTATCGCAATTAAATACAAACACAAAATAAAAATTAAACCGTCTACCATCGGTTTAATTTTTATTTTGTCTTTGTATTTAATTGCGATAATACGAATTATTTCGGATAATATACTGTTAATATCCAGCTCCACAAAAGAAACTCTGGAACTACTGACGGACACACAGTGGCGGATTTGCAGTCTCGGCCGCCCTAGGCCCCAAGCTATCAGCCGCCCCTTTCTCAGCATCCATCATATAGACTACATAATGAAATTACTTTATTGCCAACATAAAATCTGGCCGCCCTAGGCCCGGGCCTACCGGGCCTTAGGGTAAATCCGCCACTGCGGACACACATTTCGCAGGGTCCAGAGTCATAAACAATCAGAGCAGGCCAGAACCAACAGCAAGGCATGCAAGGACAGAAAAAACAGATTGGAAAAGAGCCAACGAGATTGTATCATTTGAGAAAATTAAATAGGCAATTAGGGAATTCCAGCCCCATTTACTCCCCCGTACCAGATGAAATTTATCCAGTTCTGTTGCAGAAAGGGCAGGATATACTTATGTCACACATCTGCAAGATACTCAGGGCATGCATAGCGGTATTGCAAATGGCAAAGGTCATCTTTTTACCAAAAATAGGCAGGACGCCTGACCAAACGCCAAATTCATACAGACCAATAAGTTTAACTTCATTCCTGCTTAAAGCACTGAAAAACTAGTCGATCGGTATATCCGCGACAACATTCTCTCAACAAACCCCCTTAACGAGCGTCAATATGCGTACCAACCAGTAAAGTCTACAAATTTGGCCCTAGATGATCTAAATAGACTCCTGATGAAGGCAATAGACGATATGTATTTTTTGCAACAATATATACCATAAAAGTTGCTTGGAAAGAACGCGACATCACTCGATAATCAACGATAATTTTATTTGGTGCTCCAAAGCATGTATAGAAAAAGCAACTACTCATGAACCAGATACAATCGAGACTCTGCGGGAGATAATATGTGACCTGAAAGACGAACTGGATCAGAAGAACCAGTACATAACAAGGCTGAAGCGAATGATGTGGAATACCAAGAAGAAATCGCAGATGTAGAGAAAGCGTACTTGGAAAAAATAGAATCCCAAAGAGGAAGGATCGAAACTATGACAGCTCACATTGACGAGCTCAAACGCCAGGTCAACTCAGACACATCAATGAAAGCAGGGACACAAACAGACAATAAAATCTCCTCACCTAAAGGAACGCAAACTTGCCACCAGCTGCCAACTCGCAATGAGAAAGGGATACAAACAGTTGGAGAGAAAACTCAATTAGCAAATGTAACCACCCAAACCGACACCTTATATGCCACGCATGCTGAATCTCAAACTGACCCAGATTCTCATCAACCCACACACCCTGCCGTCCGCGAAAACAACCAACCAAACCTGAAAAACAGTGCCACCAATGATCAGAATCTTAGGAGGCGCCAACTGCTCATAATCGGCGAAGAATTCCACACAAGAGGCTTAAGCATGTTGCTTAAGAGCAACTCCAACAGTAGTTGTGACATCAACTGCCAGTACGCGCGAAATGTCACTGTTGAAGACATAATACATAAATATTCTGACTTGCTTCTGAAACTTACGAAGGAAGACTATATCTTGCTTTGTACCGGAATTAAGGATGCTTCTCTCGGAAGAGTGATTGGCCCCCGCATCTGGTCATAACTGATGGATATCTCCAATGTATCTAATTTAATCATAATAGGTCCTGCATATGCCTCAAAGAGACCAGTTCTCAACAACTTTATCTACGAACTTAACTCGAACATTCACAAGCACGTCCACAATGACACGAACAACTCAGTATTTCTGAGTATGGACAATTTCACAACTGAAGAGGAAAGAAATTCGTTCTGCACACCAACCCTAAACGGGAAGCTTAAAATTACCCGGTTTTTATGGAATGAAGTTATAGCTCCACTGACCTCCACCAGACCTAGGCAGCGGAGACACGTCAACGCATCAGTAAACCACGAGACAAATTTTTAAATTTATTCAACGAATCTGAATCAGATCATCCTCCGATATTGGAATTAACGTCGTCACACCCAAGTTACAGAGTCCATAACAAAAACCTTAACTCGATTTACTATCAGAAAGTTCGGGGAATGCGCACTAAAGCACCGCAATTTATGATGTCCGTTGGTAACAGCGATTATGATTGCATCATGCTTACGGAGACGTGGCTCTCCCGGGATCACTTTTCATCAGAGTTTTTCACTGAAAATTACTCAGTGTTTCGCTGCGATCGCGACTATGACCAACTGGACTGCAGCCGAGGCGGTGGCGTCCTTATCGCCATCAAGTCGGAGTACCACTCGAGAACAGTTTCCGCTTTCAAGAGCCTTGACTATGAGAGCGTTTGGGTAGAAACAAACTTTGGTAGCAGCAAGGAAATTCTTTGCTGTGTTTACTTCCCTCCTGGATCAGCCCTCGACGCTTATAGTCACTTTACAAACAGCTGTGAAAGCGTAGCCAGCAAATATAACAACGCCAATTTTTTCATCTTCGGCGACTTCAACCTGCCTGGCGTGAGATGGCTCGAAGAAGAAGGCTATTTGACTCCAACGGGTATCCGTAATCCCATAGAGGAAGCTGTGATCGACTGTATGTACTTCTTGGAGCTCCAGCAACGCAACAATATTTCGAATGTACTGGGTAGAATATTGGACTTAGTATTTGTCAGCGATATAAGATACTCGAAAATAACCAAAAGCGAATTTTCACTAGTACAATGTGACGAACACCATCCCTCTCTAGAATTCCTCTTTGATAGCCACACGTTACAGTTTATAGACAATAAGATTAACCTCAGTTTCCAATGGCTGATTACCGAAAAGTAAATCTCTTCCTGAACAACGCCGACTGGTCATTCCTTGATAGCCAGGAAGATACAGACCTTCTGGTGCGACCATTCTACGACATTCTGCAAGAAGCGATCGACACACACGTTCCAACCAAAATAGTAACGAGTGGCAAATTCCCAAAATGGTACTCTCCTGCTTTAAAAAAGATGGAAGCGAGTGTGACTATCAGATATACTCAAGTGTTCGCCGGGAAACCAAGTTTCACATTGAGCTTTGTTATGCCTCGCACATCGCATCCGCAGAACATATAATTCCGGAAAATATAAAACACTTCTGGGGTTTTATAAACTCATTGAAAAAGGATTCTGGCATACCCAAAAGAATGCAAAACGATGGCAATTTCCTCGAAAGTCCTCAAGAAATAGCAAATGCCTTCGCTGCTCACTTCCAATCAAGTTATTCCGATCACACCGGGATTACTGTGGATCCTGAAATACACGAGAGTATTGTGCAGGGCAGCACGCTACTCCAGCATCAATTCACCATAGTCGAAGTTACATCGAAGCTCAAGGAGCTTGACTGCAGTAAAAACGCCGGCCCAGATGGAATTCCACCTATCTTTTTAAATCGTTGTTCGCAGTCGCTTGCTGCACCAATCTGCACCATCTTCCAAAAAACATTCAAGAAAGGAGTTTTCCCAACTTTCTGGAAGCATTCCACCCTTTTTCCCATTTACAAGTCCGGCGATAGGACCGAAATCGGTAATTACAGAGGTGTATCAATGCTATCCACGTTGCCGAAGATTTTGGAATCAATTCTGACAGATGAGATCTTCCGTACCTACAAAAACTATATAACCGAAAATCAGCACGGTTTTTTCCAGGGGCGTTCAGCAAATTCCAACCTAGCGGTGTATCAAAATTTCCTAGTTACCAGTCTGGAGATGGGAAAGCAAGTCGATGTTATATACACGGACATATCTAAGGCGTTCGATAGTGTTTACCATGAGCTGCTTCTCATAAAGCTCTCAAAGATTGGAATTGGCTCTCACTACTTGAACTGGGTTGCAAGCTACCTGTCGGATCGTCGGCAGCGTGTACTCATGGGCGGGGCTACATCTAAGGAAATCCAGGTATTGTCGGGTGTGCCTCAGGGGTCCCACATTGCTCCAGTTCTGTTTTCCCTATTTGTCAACGACATCTCGTCATGTTTTAAAGAATCGGACTTTCTTATGTACGCCGATGACCTAAAATTTTATAAATTGCGGAAACATCGTCCACCGGACTCCAACAAGATCTGGAGCGCCTGGTTTTATGGTGCAAGAAAAACTGCCTAAAGCTAAATGTCAAGAAATGTAAAAAAATGAGCTTTTACAAGGGGATGAATCAAATTGACCACAATTACACCATCGATAGTGAGACTCTGGAATTGGTAACTGTCTTTAATGATCTAGGGGTGTTGTTTGACAAAGATCTGTCATTCACTTTACATGTGGATCAAATAGTTTCGAGAGGCTTGCGGCTGCTTGGATTTATAAAGAGGAACACTGCACTGATGACGGACACCAGGGCAATTACGACACTTTACAACTCTCTAGTGCGCAGTATACTTGAATACTGCAGCACCATTTGGTCCCCACCGTACCAGTGTCACATATCTAGGCTCGAAAGGGTGCAGAATAAGTTTGTTAAATATTTATTGTATAAACATCGTTTCCCCTATCGCGATTTGTCCTATGACACTAGATTCCTGCTCTGCGGTCTTAAATCGCTGCAAGCTAGACGAGCGAACCAGCTTCTGTTTTTTCTTCATAAACTAATCAACGGGAAGATTGATTGTGCCGATTTACTGAGACTCCTATACCTCAAGATACCAGCGAGAACTTTAAGACACCAACAACTGTTCCACCAACATTATCACCGAACCAACTACGGACAAAGAGCAGGATCGAATGGTTACAATGTACAACGACAAGTTTATCCACCTAGATATTTTTAACATAAGTCTCAACTCACTGAAGCGTATTGTGTCTTGAACTTTTTTTTATTCTTCTTACACGTTTTATTATCGAATATGTATTGAATGTTAAGTGTTGCAAATGTTTTATATAATGTCCTACGATTAATTGTTTTTAACTCTTTTCGTACCATTTGGAGCTTTGCTCTGTGGTGTGCATGTAAGTACTAAATAAATAAATAAGGGAGTGCCACTAGCCTCCTTTCTAGATATAGAGGATGCTTTCAACAACGTTCCAGCCAAATCGCTGGTTAAGGCACTTAGACACAAGGAAATCCCCCCAACCATCTGTAACTGGATCCAAACAAACCTAAAGTATAGGACAAAAAGCTGCCACCATAGGGGCGGATACGGTTACGGCGTGAGTGGGGAGGGGCTGCCCCCAAGGAGGGGTCCTGTCACCAATACTGTGGGCCACTCTGGTAGATAGTCTACTAGACAAGATGGAGAATGAACGATACTTCTGAAGAGGAGGATCTGTCAACTAATCCGCTGAAAACTACAAAGAAACGAGCATTAAAGGATCTGAAAAATCCAATGCTCAGCGGGATAATAATTCCCTTTTCCAAGGAAGTCAAATATCTAGGTGTCACT
>MU183065.1:388547-400680 GCA_016904865.1 Pissodes strobi | reverse complement strand
ATAGTCAAGTTGTAATTTTGTTAAGAACCCACGGGAAAAACGTAACAATATATTGCTCATGCTCTGCAATCTTCCATGACATGTCAGCTCATAGCTCTCCGTATCGAGGGAGCACAGCAAAAACATAAAACAGCCCAATTTCCATAATTAATAACTCACTCAATGGTTTAATTTAAACGCATGTGTTCCTATTAAAAACCTGATATCGTAAAATATACACAAAGTCAATACCTACGTATATTTATAAGATGTGATAAAAATAACAATTTAATCCATAATTAAAACTTTAAACGAAACTTAAAGATTTTAAATTATATGAAATTGTCAAATTAAAGACATACATTTCGATTTAAAAATATGCATGAAAAAAAATCGAAGCCTAGTACCTTAGATCAGATGTGTTTATAAAATATGATGAGAAAGCAACAAATAAGAAAATTTAAAATGCACGGATGCCAACAACCATACTGATCGTAGGTATGTGAATGGAAAATAAAAGTTGTTCAGTAAAAATGCGGTATAGTTTAGTAGTTTCCTCTAATTAGTATACCTATCACGCGAACGAAATTGATTATAATTTCAAATATTCGACCTAAATTTTCTTTTTCTTTATAAAAAATAAAAGTGTTACCGATGTCAAGTTCGGGTAGAAAGTGAATCGAATTTTTATGAACAAATGAATTTTTGCTTTAGTTCCGCTGTGATCGAAAATATTGTCACACAAAAGAACTCCTTGTAGTAGTACATGTACAAATAATGTACATCGATTGGAGATTCTGATGAGTACACTAATCATATAATAATCAGAAGAGCATGATGCGCATGATTCTTTGTTATGGCGGGTTATTTTGGACTCAGATTGATACATTAATTTAAGTTTACTTTATCATATTTTATGTTAAAGTTGATTTTAAAAAGCTGGCTTTTGTTTACTAGACTGACGTATTTAAGTTGGCTTGAATATAAGTAACTGGCTTTCACTATTAACTCTGACTTGTTTTTGGGGGTGGGACATCCAGGGGGCCGTTTCCATTAGATGTACAATTTAGAACAGAATGAAAGAAGGGAGGTTCGAACTTTTTGTCAGAGGGGCGTTTGCCTTAAAGGTACTTCGCACTGAACCAAGTTGTCGCTTACTCGGTTTGCGTGCTCTTTTACTGAATGGAATATTTACTGGTTGTTTCCAAAACGCGTTCAGACAATAAGCCTAATAATTTAAGTTTCAAGATCAAGTACCAAGTTCAAAGTTTAAACTAATTGCTCTTTTTGTTAACAGGATCATTTATAATATTAGTTAACCATTTTATGATGACAGACATTACAAATTCAGCGAAAATGGAAAGTAATGGAACTTCACCTGTCTAGACATTGATTCCTTGATGCAACCCTTTTAAGATGGAGGAATTGAATGAAGCTTTAAAAAATAACAATAACACTGCCCCGGAAAAAGATTACATACTATACTCCATGTTATCAAACCTTCCTACAGTGGCAAAAAAAACCTACTCGACATTTTTAATAAAATATTAAAAGGAAACATGCCTATTCCTTCAGACTGGAAGGAATATATCCTAATCCCAGTTTTGAAACCTGGAATACCGAAATACCAATCCAACTCATATCGACCAATTGCCCTTGCTTCTTGCATATTAAAAACATATGAAAGAATGCTAAAAAAATAGGATTGAGTTCTGGATGGAATCAAACGAAAAAATAAATGCCTGTTACTCAAAAAGGTTTTAGAAGAGAGAACTCTGCCATGGAAGCAATAACTTACCTGGTCACAGAAATTCAACTAGGACTTACCGAAAACCGAAGCACTTCAGCATTATTTTTAGGCATACAGGGAGCCTATGATAATGTTAAATACGACATTCTCGTTAAGAACATGTTACAGATTGGGTTTCCTGAAAGACTAGTTCAGAATATTTTTTCACTATATAGCAATCACTCGGTTTTCATAAGAACAACTGACGGTCTAACAGAGCCAAGAGTTGCTCAAGTTGGGTTACCGCAAGAAGGAATACTTAGTCCCATTCTATACATAATTTATACTTACGACTTCGAAAATACTTTTGATAACAGTGTGAAAATTCTTCAATTTGCACATGATGTCTGTATTTCTTCAAATGACAAGTCAATAGAAGATTGTAAAAATAAAATAGAAGATAAGTTTATAAAATCCCTAGAGTGGTTTAATACAAATGGTTTAAGCATCTCCCTGGAAAAAACATCGTTATACACATTTACAAGGAAAAGAGCGAACCTACCCAATGTAATAGAAATGTCAGGTCTTCAGATTTCATGTAAAAGTACTGTCAAATATCTTGGAGTTTTCCTTGATAAAAAGCTGTTATGGAAAGACCACTTTAATTATCTTATCAAGCGAGCTGAAAATGGAATTAACATTTTAAGGGTATTTAATCGCAAGAAATGGGGAGCTGATCCAAACATATCGTTAATGTTTCACAACGCGTATGTGAGATCAATCTTGGACTACGCAAGCCAGTTGTATGGTTCAGCCGCTAATACCCACCTTAATAAAATTGAACAAGTCAAAAACAAGTTTAAGACATTGCGTAGGATACCTTAAAAGCACTCCCATTGCAGTGATGAAAGCAGAAACTGGAGAACCACCTCTAGCACTACGAAGAGACCATTTACCTAACAAGCTCCTCTTGAAACTTATTTCGAAGAATAGCGATTTAATAGGAAAAATTCACCAACTAACAGTATTAAATTTTACCCACCCTTATTGGAAACATAAAAAATCGCCCCTACTTGTAAACAGCTACTCTTGGATAGCCCATAATAAAGAAAATATTTACTCGTCAGACATAGCACCATACTTTCAGCTGTTTGAAAATTTTCTTTTTGATTTACCCAAAATAACAATTAAACACAATAATAGTGAAGAACCACTAATTATAAAATACCTTTTTCTAAAAGATTTAAATAATATACATAAAAATTCATAGAGCATAGAGCTCTTTGTAGTAAATTTTTCAGTTTCCGGGGACGGACCCCCGGCTTTTAAAGCCATAATAATGGAACAGGACGACGATTGTGCGTCCCTGCAATCCGTCGACATTAAGTCAAATGCACCCAGCGATAGAGTACTTGACAAATGTAGATATATTCACAGTAAACTCTCAAAAAATACTGAAAACTGCGCTGTGTGCGCTAAATCACACGCAGAACTACAGAGCGTCACGGGGAAAAGTACAACCGCAATCATCCCCCAATTAAACCTGGCAATCGATCATCTAAAGGCTTTTCATCAGCTTAAGCCTTCCTCTAGCACCATCAGGAACGTGAAATCAAAGATTGACACAGGAAGAAGCGGCAACAAAAAGAGCCGCAAAGAAGAGCCCCTCGATATGGACGTGTCCAACGAGGAGAGCAGGAAGAGGCAGGCACAGAGTCCTCTCGAGAAAAGCCTAGCCACTAGCGACCAGGAGAATAGAGCACTCGATGATTCTGCTCTCCTGGTATCTGAAAGCGAGAAGGAACCTTTTAAAATGCCGTATAAAACCATAGGCTTTAAAAAGAATGTTAGGGTAGTTAACCTTAACTTTGGCGAACCCTCAAAGATTGCGACTCAAAATAGATATGAGGCGCTATCCGACTTAGAAGACGACAGCAGCGTCATATCTACGTCGGTCGAAAACCAGGCGAAGAAGCCTCCAACCCGGACTAGCTCAAGGCTTAGAAAAAAAGGCGCAAGCCACCCTCAAGGTAAAACCCGGCCCGCCACCCCCGATTGTCCTGCAGGGCAAAATAACTAGTCACAAAAAACTGCAGGATGATATGCACCGTCTACATATAGACAAGTTCGCTATTAAATACGCGAAAAATAGCACCATAATTTACATTGACCAAGAGAAGGACTGGCAGGTATTCAAGCGCAATTGCGACAGCGAAGAGCTTAAATACCATTCTTACGCGGAGCGAAATCAAAAAACTCGAGCTTTCGTTCTACGGGGGTTGGATGGAGACATTCCAATCGCCGAAATCAAAAGGCAGATACAAGATGAGCACGAATTAGCCACTAAAAATGTCTTTCAAATGCGGAAAACGCAGGTGCCACTGTATTTAGTAGTGTTTGACGCCACAGTCACACTCAAGAAACTACAGCAAGAAGTGAGAACCCTCATGAATATAAAAATTTCATGGGAAAATCGCCGCAGCTCCAAGCCCATTATGCAGTGCCGCCGCTGCCAGGGGCACGGTCACTCAATGACCTATTGTAAGAGGGATTTTAAGTGCTCGAAGTGCGGTCAGGGGCACGAAATTACTTCATGCACCTCTGACACTGTCAGGTGCGCAAATTGTGGCGGTCCACACCGGTCAATCAACCCTGATTGCCCGGTGTATACCTATAAACTGAACCAGCTGCAAGTCACAAATGCAGCCAAAACTATCCCTAAACAAAACTTCGTTCCTGCTCCCTTGCCCGCCACGCCGGCCTGGCAGGGGCAAGGACGACAACATCCAGGCCGGGGTATAAAACCAAGTCACCCCCCCCAGAGACAACAGCAAGAGAGACGGCCACCCGCCAAACCGGTTCAAGCCAACTATGAAGCCGACTTCCCAAACACTTTGGGAGCCGCCCCTCAGCAGGCACCTGCAGATCAGAGGCCAAACAGGGTAGGTACCACCCCAGCAAATATAACTGACCATATATCTAGTCTACATAATGTTGTCAGCGAAATAAATTCGCTTGTCAATATCTCTGAATTGTTCTTCGCATTAGACGAATATTGTTCAATGCTGAAATCTTGCAACGGCGACAAGATGCGAATAATGCAAGGAACAATTCAATTTTTCACACATGAAATTAATAAGTACAATATATAATTGATGATCCTATTTTCCAATGTTTGTCATAAATGTATTGTCCTGGAATTGTAACGGTATCAGGCAAAAACTCGGTGAATTTAAGCATTTTTTGTATAGTTCCAACTTTCAGGTTGTTTTTCTACTCGAAACTTTTTTGCCAGCAGACTTTTTTCTAAAAATCCGAGGGTATACCGTCGAGAGGCTCGATAGGCGTGCCCGCGGAGGAGGAGTGGCCTGTCTGGTGCATAGGTCGCTGAGATATAAAAGGAAATCTCGCCTAATCTCGCGCATTGAATACGTGTCTATCGAACTAGACGGCGGCCTATGCATCACCGGCGGTTACGCTCCACCAGCACTGCGGCTAACCCAAAATGACTTTACCGTTTTTCTAGAGCCCGGCAAGAAGTCACTTTTAATTGGCGACTTCAATGCCAAACATGTCGAGTTTGGCGATGCTTATACGACTCATAAGGGCACTGTTCTGAGAAACACGCTAGAAAACAACCTGGAAATCCTGTATCATCGAACAATTTATCCAACCTTCCACAGTGGAAACCGGTCTTCGTTCCTGGATGTAGCAATGACCCGGGGAATGGCAGGTGTTGCGTTGCCTAAAGTCATTAGCAACTTTAATTCGGATCACTTGCCAATTAAGATGAGCCTAAGTAACGCTAGGCGGCCGGAAGCCTATGGGACTTATATATCCTATAAAAATCTGAATTGGCGAGTGTTTCGACAAAGGCTAAACGAGGCAACTGTCATCCCGCGGCAAATTGAAACCATCCAGGAGCTTGAGACAGAAGTTGACACTCTAACCCGCAATATCCGGCACGTCAGAGACGCTCTATGTCCTGTAGTCAGGAAGAAACCATTCGTGGAAACTCTTCCTGACGAAATCATAAACCTAATCAGTTTCCGGAATCGAATTCGGCGCAGATGGCAGAGAAATCGCGCTGCAATTGACAAGACCAGGGTCAACGCTCTCACGGACCAGATCAGGGAGAATATCCGAAAATACAGGGAAGCGGCCTGGATGAAGTTTGTGAACGAGCTCGGCACGGACGACGGTTCCCTGTGGAAGCTTGCGAGACAGGTTAGGGGAGGCCCAGTTCAAATTCCCGCCATTTCACACAATGGCGAGGACATCCTTAATGACCGTGGGAAAACTGAGGCCTTCGCTGACTTTCTCGAGAGCGTACATGGGGAAATACCGGACACCGTGCCATTGCACGCTCAAATCACAGAGGAAATAAGGCCCTTTAAAAAACGATATCCTATTCCGCCCCCTGTAATGGAGAAACTCCTGGTTACCCCGTCTGAGCTTCGCAGTGCTCTCTGTCGTCTGCCAAAGAATAAGGCTCCGGGACCTGATACAATCCCTAACCTTCTCCTTAAAAACATCCCTACCAAAACCTTGATTCATCTAATGCATATTGTGAACGCTATACTTCGCCTACAACATTTCCCCAAATCCTGGAAGATCGCGTACGTGGTACTGTTCCCCAAACCCGGGAAAGACCTTAAGCTTACCAGCTCCTACAGGCCTATTTCTCTCTTGAATACATTGAGCAAACTCACCGAGAAGCTCTTATTGCTCAGGATGAACAGGATAGCCCTGAACCGTCATGTACTCCCCCGGGAGCAGTTCGGTTTTCGCAGCGAGCATAGCACTTGCATGCTTGCTGCGAAGATCGTGCAGGATATATATGACGGATTCAACATAGGGCATTGCACATCCCTATTACTCCTGGACATTGAGAGAGCTTTCGACCGGGTATGGCATGATGGCTTGCTGCATAAGCTATTCATCAAGCACAGCTTCCCTTTGCACTTCGCAGCGCTATTAGAGTCGTACTTGGCCGGTCGCGCCTTCTCGGTGCGTATTGGTAAGTCCTTCTCATCCCGGAGAAATATTAGGGCGGGGGTGCCTCAGGGAACGGTACTATCGCCACAGCTATTTAGTTATTACATAGCAGATCTTCCCTCCCACCCTGAAACGTCCTTAGCGTTCTACGCGGACGACACAGCCCTCTATTCCCACTCCTACACCGCGCAGGAGGCGACAAATAAGTTAACGGCACATATGGAGTTAATAACTCAATTTTATTCTGACTGGAAGATACGTCTTAACCCCGGTAAAACGGAGTTAGCCGTGTTCGCCAGAAAATTCACTAACATAGAAACCGCCCCTATCCTAGTCAACAACATCCCCATTCACCCCAAAAATCCTGTAAAGTACCTGGGAATCATTCTTGATTCAAAGCTCAACTTTAGCAAGCACATAAGTCATGTGCACGTCAAAAACAGGGACGCTCTGCAAAAGTTGAAGCCTTTGATCAGGAATGGTTCCTGTCTCAGCCCCTCAAATAAACTCATCCTTTACAAATCCATTATTAGGCCCTACCTGACGTATGGTGCACCGGTTTGGTGTTCGGTGGCCGACACACACCTCAAAAGACTGCAAATATTGCAAAATAGACACTTAAGGGCTGTTTTCTCGGCGAGTCGGTACACTAGAATACGGGACTTGCACGCCTGGGCAGGCATTGATTACATCAACGAATATGTTGATAAAATGGCGTGCAAGTTTTATACATCTGGAATACTCGGCTCGCCGAGAACTGCCCACATTGCAGATTTGAGGTTTGAGTCGGTCGGCAGACCCAAACACGGTCCCATACACCGAAAAACGTCAATCTTCTTCCAGGCGCCACGGCCGCCCGAATAATGGATTTTCCCATCACCCCTCATCCTTAAAACTCACCCCTATCCACCCCTTCAGCGCCCCTGGGGTTGACACGAAAATGCCGATACCAGGAGCGCAGAAGTTCGACATCTCGAAATCATAGTCTATCGCGGCCCGGGGCATGCCCCTCCCATCGCGCTGAAAACGCGGTGGGCGGGGCATGTCAAGGGACCTCGACGGACTATATATACGTTCAAAAATCCGAACCACAGCAGTCTTAACACTGCTTTCGAGTCGTCTCCATGCTCCCCTGCTCCGGTAGGCGAAGTATGGTCTAGCGCACCGAGACTATGCCTGATATCAATGTTGCAATTCTCACCTCACTGAAGCTAGAATAACCTAGCTTCCTACCTTTCTACCTTATGTGTATGAATGTGTGTGTTTGTCCCGTATATGTGTGCGTATGTTATACCAAAGAATCGTGAAATGGGGTTTTTCCCACTGTTTTTTCCCCATGTTACTACCCCTCATCTATCCTTACCCCGGAAAATAAGTCATCAGTTCCATTGCCATCCGTGTTGTACTTATTAATTCAAAATTTCTGAAAGGCAACAGCCTAAGTAGAATAGTTACTTGCTGGGATGGTACCTTACTGCTAGCTGAAACATAGCTAGGGCTTAACATCGGCCCATTTGACTGTACACTGCGTGCTGAGAGGTGTCTGAGGCGCCTGTAGGGCGCTCGTAGCCTATCTGTAACAATGTGTCGTGAAATATATAGTTATGTATAGTAGTTTAAGGTATATGTAATCATTGTCAACTACCATGTTAATAAATGTTGCTTGCTTGCTTGCATAAAAATTCAGATCATATATTTACGGATGGATCGGTTATTGGGGGTAGAACAGGGTGTGCTTTTCTCCACAAAAATAAAGACATTTCCAAACAGTTTAGGCTGTTGAACGGATCAACAATTTTCTCTACAGAATTATGTGCTATTTGGGAAGCTCTGTTACACTGTACAGAATATGAAGGAAATACCCACTTTACCATATTTACTGATAGTAAAAGTGCCTTACAGGCCATTGCTAATTGTAGCTCTAAAATGCCTACCAATTATATTGTTAAAAAAATAATTAATACCTGTACAATATTAACGATCTGGAAAAACTGTACATCTTGTTTGGATCAAGGCTCATATTGATATAACAGATAGCGAAATTGTAGATAAACTAGCTAAAGATGCGGCAAACCTCCCAAGTTTTGTAGCAAATTATAAATACTCTGATTATTTTAATCTATCAAAATCACAGTTATACCAAAATTGGCAGGAGAACTTTAACCTTATAGTACGGGAGGCCACGACCAAAACCCTTGATTATCGCTATCCGTTTAAAACCATAAAAAATAGATAAAACACACTAAACCATGAATTTTTGCCTTATCAACTAGTGTCCGGAAACGGTGCGTTTTAATGGGGCGCCATTTCTGCTTTGCAAAAAATTAAGATGACAAAAATTTATTGCTATCCGTCTGGTTATTGGATAAATCAATTAATATAAGTTCATATTGTAATAAAAATTTTTATATCAGACATCTGCGGTGTTGCACTTTTGTAATATGATAACCGGAAGTTGTATAGACATCGGACCTTATAAATTTATCGCTGTCCGATTGAAATATTTTTTAACATACTTGTTTGAGTGACTTTATTAGGAAAATAATGTTTTCAGACAGTTTCAATGGTGCGAAAGCAAAAAAAAAAGGTATTAAATAAAATGTTTGACGGACCTGTCTCACAGCCGGTGATGCTGGTAGAATTTGTCGCTTGCGCGCAAACGCTAGCCTGCCAGCTGTTTATTTTACAGTTCGACAGCGAGATAACCTTGTCTTTTGGCATCATAATGATTGTAACGTATAAAAATGCTTTTGGTGACAAATATTAAAGTCATTAAATTTCCTGCTTAATGCAATGACAATGGTCTACAAGTTTGTCTGATTCTGATTAACAGCGTGCACAGGTTAATGTGTCTGATATTAGCATTTTTGTGATGCAGAATCGTATTTCTATCATATATACCTGATTTCAGACAAACAGTGATAAGTTTCCCTCCCCCAAAATTTTTACATGTTACCCATTCTCATAAAATTAAACGCACCGGGACATATTTCTGAAAATGGTCTTTTAAGTATCAATTCACCACAATTAACGAAAGAAAATAGTTTTCAGACAGATAGCAAAAAGTTTTTTTTCTTTTGTCATTTTTATTTCTTTTCTAAATTCCCCTATGTACATGCACCACTATTTTTTTCTGATATCCAAAAAAACATATTATTTACACTATTATTTAATAGCATATCGAAAAGCAGACAGTTTGCTATCAGTTTTTAGGGTCCGAATTAATAACAACTTTAAAAATTAATTAAGGGCATAAGCACCACGCAAAATGTCTGAAAATACCGGTTTTCGCATCAAAATAATAAAATTACCAAAACCACAAAGAACTTTGCGGATAGCGATTGTCGAAAAATCTTGGTTGTGGCCTCCCGTACTATTAGGTACTAGCAAAGGATACGTATACAAAAACATGTTTCCAAAAATTAATAAAAAGGCCTGGTTTGGTGGAATATCAAACCGAAGTTTTATAAGAACTATCTCCCGGATTCGTTGTGGTCATGCATTAGCACAGTATCTTGGGACTTTTGTCTCATGCACAGAGCCTATATTTATTGTACAATAGTTTAAATGATGTTGTTCTTCCATTCAACCTAAAATATCTTATTATAACAAATAACATAAGTATATACAGTGCCCTATATAAATTTATATTGGATGTCTAAATTGATTTATGAAAAAAAAGCAAAAAAAAAAACAAAAACATAAAACTTTCGAAAACTAAAATAATGAAAGCATATATAAAACAATAATAAAAAAGTGGTAAAAAAATAGAAAAGAAAAAACAAAAAAAATACACAAAAAAGGCAAAAAAGTATGTACTTATTAGAAATTAGATAATTAGGTATATTGTAGTTTAATGTACAAGATATAATATTAGGTATATGATAGTTTATATATGTCATATTACTGTTCAATCTCGATAAATTTTTGGTCGATTGCTGTCATCATGAATAAAGAGAGATACTGGCCAGTTGGTTTTAACCAGAGCCATAATAAAACACAAAAAAAAACAACAACAAAAAAATGATTTGCTCATAATTAAAATACTTATTATAGGTACAACTTTTATGGAAAAAAAATTATACGATTTATGGTGAGAAATGCAGTACGCAGTCACTTATTTATTTATTTACTGTTATATTTCAAAATGCAAAAAGGTAAACGAAAACGTGTAAAGAATTGTAAAATGGGTAGGAACACTTTGCTTTTAGGCAAAATTATGCTTAATTTGTCACTTAATATTCTAGTGTTTTGTTCATATAATCTCCGGTCATCAGGGTGACCACCTCTCCGGTTTTCACCCGGAGTCTCCGGATTTTCATAGCGGTTCTCCGTTCTCCGGTTTTTCAGCTAAATCTCCGGTTTTCCCTCGTCGATAATACCATTCCAATAATATTAAAGCTTTGAGCGCCTTAGGAACATGGCAACATCGATTTGCACTCGAGCCGCGGGCATCCATGGATAAAAGATCGTCAAACGAATCGATCGACTTGAAATAATTGTCCCGCGTCGTTGGGTAGGTGATTCCCCGCTTTAAATGTTTTGTTGCTCTGGCGCTGGCATTAGGAAAACTTCAAGAAGAAGATTTTTCACTTCTGTCTATGGATGAAATATGGGTAAAGTTGTTTAAGTGCGGTAATTTTCCGGGAGTGTTTAAAATTATTTCAATATGTTTTTCCGCCCCAATTAGCAATGCATATTTAGAACGAGTGTTTTCGATAATGTCTGGACTTTGGACTCATGAAAAAAATAAAATGCGAGTCGAATTGGTTAAAATAGAATTGTGCACAAAACTAAACTATAATTTCACCTGCCAGAAATTTGCAGAATATTTGTCAAAAGATGCGCAAAGAGATTTACTGAAATGTCGCACCAATAAAAAATATACTTTCAAATTTAAGTAGATGTGTACGATTGTAATTTTGTTTTAATACCTAAAGACTTAGCTTTTTTTATGTTACTTTGTTCAATTTTTGGATATTCCAAAAAATAGGATATTTTATTAAAGAAAATAAACGTTTTTATTTTATTAAAAAAATATACGTTATTCGTTGCGGTGTTTCATATAGATATATTTTAATAAATAATTTCTTGTGAACTATGTGTGAAAATGGTGAATGCGCTGTCAAAACAATTTCTCCGGTTTTTATCCGGCTAAAAGGTGGTCACCCTGCCGGTCATCTTGGTATTAAAAAATTAAAATAGCTTGTGTACTGTATCTTTCAGACTTGACTAGTCCGTCTGTAATGTATCATTCGATGAAAGTCAGATTGTTGTTTATCTAACCCTAAACTACTGTTTTTGGTTAGTTTTGGATATATTAAGCAAGTTCGTGACTCAAAAAGATTAAGCAAAGCTGCATTTTTTTGAAACAACTCGAATTTAATAATTATAGTTTTTATTCTGCAAAAAATCCTACGTGCTTTA
>MU183065.1:370812-383354 GCA_016904865.1 Pissodes strobi | reverse complement strand
TTCTCAAACTGAGGGAATTGACGTTATTCCAAGAGCATATTGACTTTCATATGTGGCAAGAGAATATTATTTTGTGTGTATAAATATTCCAGTGGCATATTGAGGTTAAAAAAAGGTTTCACTGTCCCGTTGCAGTTGATTAATTTTTTATCGTTCTCCTAATATTTCGGTAATTTTTTAGAAGACGTGTTGTCGTTTTTTCCTTTTCCTAAGAAACACATAAATTGAGTGTTTTACGTAATTTTTAGACGTTTCTTATTTGCAGAAACCTAATAGTAATCAACGGTCTTGGGTCTTACGGGACAATGGAGTAAATAGGGGTGTTGTGTAGACTGAAAAAGTGTATAGAAAATATTGAATTTGCAAGACGAATTTTGTTAAAAATTTGTGTTACTTTAAATATTCCCGTGGCGTAACAAGGTTAAAGAGCAGAGCTCCACTGCCCCATTGCAGTTGATTAAATTTTTATCATTCTTCTAATATTACACTTCGCGCATGGCCCTCCGCTCGCTCCGGGGGCGCAACCAAACAAAACTAACCCAAGGCATTCCCAAAATGGAAAAAAAAACTGAATTGATACTGTCATAAATTTTAGTCTTTTGCACACGTAGACTATTTTATTTTTTTGACACGAAAGTATGAGTTGTCGCAAAGCAACATGTAATGTACTACTCTTCTATAGGTTAGTTGCATGCTTAGGTAACATCAAAATTCAAAAACTAATCTGACACGTCTTCTAAAACATTACCAATATTTCACTTCGCGCATGGCCTTCCGCTCGCTTCGCTCGTTCCGTTGATTATTATCAGGTTTCCGCCAATAAAAAACGTCTAAAAATGACGTAAAAATACGCAATTTATGTGTTTCTGTGGAAAAAACAATTTGAGCATATTGACTTTGATATGTGGCAAAAGAATATTACTTTGTGTGGAGAGAAGAATTTCTTCACCTCAGAAAAGAGTTCTCAAACTGAGGGAATTGACGTTATTCCAAGAGCATATTGACTTTCATATGTGGCAAGAGAATATTATTTTGTGTGTATAAATATTCCAGTGGCATATGCCTGCTTAATTGTTGTAGTGTGCTAAAACTGTAGGTAGATTTATTCAGTCCAACGTCAAACTCTTTAGTGATTAGTGAGTTCCATGGAAATTTTTAGATTTATGCTAATGCTAACGCAAAATTTGCGACTCCTAACTCAAAAATAGTGAATAATATAAAAGTCAAGCTGCACCAGAACTGATTCACTGATGAAACGTTGACTATTTTACTTCACGCAAAGTCCTCCGCTCGCTACGGGGGCCCAACCACCAAGAACTAACCAAAGGTAACCCAAGACATGCCCAAAATGAAGAAAAAAAAATTGCACATAACCTTAAAAAAATAAAAACACATCTCTCACCTCTGACGGAAATCGAACCCAGGCTGTCGTATCACAAACAAAGCGTACTAACTACAGCGCCACCAGGCTTGCTGAAAGCAATTCACCAAAAATCTTTTTGCCAAATGTGTGTCAAAAACTGAGCATGCGTGAAGCTTCGCAAACGAAATCCATTCTTGTGCAGCTAGACGCTTCTTAGCTTTAATTTAATCTACCCCTCATCGACCCAATTCTACCCCTCTATTTTACGTTAATCTACCTCGAAAAAAAAAGTGCTTGTGGCAACACTGTTTATGTGTCTTTCAGTCGTCGTACTTTCATGAAACTGATATGATGCCTGTCTAAAATTAAATGATCTAAAAATTACAGGTCACTGGCAATAGATAATTATTTCCTACAATTTCATGTGAAAATATACTCGCCATTAGGGATGGGTTGCTTTTTAGTAAATTGCTATTCGATAGCTGCTATTTGAGCGAAGCAGCTTTTAACTGCTATCGAATATTATAAGAAGCTGCTTTTTAAATAGCAGTTTACAATGCTCATTAATATTACGATCGCTATTGATAATACCGTATTATGCTTTTAGCTGCTAATCGATATTGCTTTTGGATGTGTGTGACAATAGCGAGTTGCTACAATCATAAACCTAACTACTCCGAAGTATGTTAGGTTTATGCTACAATGTACAGTGCGACGATTGTGGGCATGAAAAGCAAGAAATTCCGTGAACTTTGCTTTGGCTCGCTACCCGAAATTCACCTTGTTTGTTCCGGTTTTCTTTGCAGGAATAAGAATGAGATGTACGCGCGAAAGAAGAAAGATGGATGAGTAAATAATGTGTAACTGTTTTTTATGTTTAAAATAATAGATTATTTTGATGACAGCATTATTTGCTTATGGTTTTTATGAGTTAATTAATTATATGTAGTAAACACTAATTACTTTGCTTTTATTTGCCAATTTACGATTTAAAAGGGTCAATTAAAGAAAATTAAATAAGTTATTATGGCCACAGTAAAGTAGAATTTTGCTAAATAGTCGGTGGCCAGCATTAAAGATATGGTAATTCTGCAATAGAATTCTTTTGCGGTATACAGGGTTGCCAGACCGTTCGGCTCGATTTCCCCAGTCGAAATTTAAAAATCCCTCAAATTTTGGACTTTTTGAAAAAAATCCCCCAAAAAATAATTTTGTTGTTTTCGTAGATTAAGATATCTTATTCCTGGATTTAAATTATTTTTCGTGGCTAAAATATTTTCCCCATATCTCTAAAATATCCCTCTAATTTCTGTTACAAATAAAGCCTCAAGGACTAGAAAATATTTAGTGCAAATAAAAGCTGTTTTGACCAGGAATTTTTTTATTTTAAAAAGTTGAAAGAGAGAACTTATAACCAACAGAAAAAAAAACAAGATTAAAAAAGAGAAAGTGTGTGCTTAAGACCGTACGACAGGAGTGAAAATTCCAATAAAGCGATATTAAAAGCTAAATGAAAATAAGAAAAAAAGTTTCTTGAAAGAAGGCTTTGAGTATCGAATCCGGTACCCCTCGCAACATTATCCATCACCTCATTCGTAGATTTTTGTCGAAAACGAGTATAAGTATACGGACTGATATAATACATATTTAGACCTAGTCGATTATTGTGTAAACGGGCCTAAAGGCGTTTTCACTTCAAATATATAATATTTCTTGAACTGATTTAGTGTATTTAACCTAAGATTATTCCTCTAAAGTTAAATAGCGATAAATTTGTTTAAAAGCATATAAAACCACTTGGCGGATTAAATATTTTTATGCCCCAACTATAGATGGCGTCAGCGCACCCCGGACATAAAGACATTTTATGATCAGAGTAATTGGATGTTTGTGTTTTTATCTGATATTGTTTCCCCAGTAGAAATCCCCAGAATAAAATATCCCCGAAAAATACCCCAAAGAAAAAAAAATCCCCTAATTTTTGGGGAAAATCCCCTAATCTGGCAACCCTGGCGGTATAGGTCTAGTCCTATTGAGTTCAGAGTTGGAGCAAAAAAGGGACAACATTGCCAATATTGTTTAATTATCAGGTAGGAATGGTAGGATATAAGCATCTTTATAGTCGTGTAACATTTAATAACGAAAAATACTAGGGCTGTAGCACTGTTGCCAGTAACAGTGTTTATAAACGGCTATTACAAAGCAGCTATTTGAAAGCTGCTATATGGAAAAAGCTGCGAATGCTTTAACTGTTATTTGAAAATTGCAGCTTTGCCCATCACTACTCGCCATTGAACATTTAACTCGTCATTAATTGGTGGAATAAAGCTATGTTCTTATAGACGCGAATTACGAATCGCGAATTTTATTCCGGTTGATCGATTTCAAAATTATATACAAGACGTTGCCTCTACCACATCAGAGGGCTTCAGAGGTGCGCGCGCATCACATTATTGACAAAAATATCTAATATTACACTTCTCGCATGGCCCTCTTCTCGCTGCCCAAAATGAAGAAAAACTTTTTACACATAATAATAAAAAAACATTGTCTTGCCTCTGTAATCGAACCCGTGCCGCCGTATCGCAGATTCAGCATATAACCACTGAGCTACGGGTCAGTTGGCAGCAACTCGCTTGACATGAGTCTAGGGCTCCTACTAAATTTTCGACGCAAAACCGTGCATGCGCAATGGCGAAACAAGAATGATAGGTATTATTATGGCCACGATACACCTACACATGTATCGTGATTATGGCGTTGCATGGCCCTCAGCTCGCTTCGCTCGCTACGGGGACGCAATCAACAAGAACTAACCAAAACTAACCAACACTAACCCAAAATTAAGAAAAAAAATAATAAATTAATAAAAACCCACATATCCTTAATAAAAGGTAAACAAAACATCTGTCGCGACCGACGGGAATCGAACCCGCAGCGCAGAAATGACAAGCAGGATCTTTATCTACTACGCCACCGAGGCGTTGAAGGAATTTCGCTAGAACGTAAAGACATGGATAATTCAACAGATCTACTTCCTAGATCTGTTGATAATTCCGATATATGCGGCCATATTATGCATGCACGGTTTCGCATCTAAAATTTAGTCGGAGCCCTAGACGCTTGTGTTCGCTTGTTCCAAATATATTGTCTTTAATATATAATATATTTGGCTTGTTCGCTAGACCCTTAAGATATGGCGTTTGTCAACAATATATGGGCGCGTTCAGGGAACAAAAATGGTTGAGAGACAGCACAAAAGCGTTTGGGCTTTGTCGACTAGAAACACCCTGGTTTTCGCTGACCGATAGTTGAAAGTATAGTGACTTTCTTGTTATTCTTGTATCGAGTTGCTGTAGTTGAGGCACAAGAATAATTTATTATTCTTGTGGTTGAGGGTTGAGGCAACGCCGCCTACACTAGGTGGCGCTGGTTGAAGTGCCCCATAGAAAATACATTATGAAGCAATCCAGTGTACCGCGAAACCATGGGTAATTCTGCCGATTCGGCACACGTCGGGTCGCGTCGTGAAACCGAACAGAAAAGGTCAAAACAGATCGCTGTCGGAAGACGCTACTAATAATAGGGTGGCGGTGGCGGAAAATCTGACAGGAGGCGGCTGGATTCATTTTCTGCGAATTCCCAGATTTTAAAATCTAGGGAATTGAATTGGATTGCGAATGATCGCGGCGAATTTTGGATGGCGCATGTGCAACGACAGCTGCCTAGTGTCTTCTGTTCTTATTTATACTTTTGAAGTGAAACCTTCTTTAGACGCGTTCAGTAGATTTTTTGGAAGGTACTGAATAAAACTTAGCCATCAGATTAACGCATGGGACGCCAGATTAACGCTCTTTTTGGTTATTTTTTAAATACTTTAATTTTTCTCGAAAACTGCTAAGAGTGGAGATTTGAGATTTGGCACATTTGTAGGCAACACTTGAGGGCAGGCAACGGTTAGGTGTTGTTGGCAATCCGATTTTCCGTTTCGGAGTTATTGCGTTAAATATGCGATTTCTCAAAATTTTGGTTTGATACACGAATTTAAACTTTTTGCCATTTTGAATTTTTACATTTAAAATATATATAATAAGGCATTTAAAGTCTTATTTAGATTACCCTGTGCATGTCTGCGTTATATAATTCGAGTAATCATCTACTTAGCTGTCAAATTATAAGGGTCTAAAAATATAGTGCCACCGATCCAATAAGGATGTAATCTACTTGGGAGGGTTGCCACAGATCTAGCTAAGCCCAGACGAAGGCCTTACTGGGCAAATGAGCTATTCGCGAAATCCATTAACAGTAACCTCCCCTCCCACTTCCGCTTTGGAGTTGGCGGTATTCAGACGTGGGGAGGTAGTCTGGTTTCTAACCTGACTTCGCGCGGGAAGTGCACGCGATTCACGGCAGAAAGCGTAGGGGGCCACGTCGGTTCGAAAGGGGAAGTCATGGCCGGTTACAGTGTCTAGGTTGGGTCACTTAATGGAGAGTTGATTCCTACGAAGGTTCTTCCAGATTCTTGCACGTGATAACGTGATCTGAAGGAGATCGGGGCGTGGGCTCTGCGGGGATGGGAAGACTCTCTGACAGCAACCGGTTATATCTGCATTGAGTGAAGCCCCTCTGCATTAGACTCTAGCCGTGCAGTTCATAGATTGTGCCAGAAGTGCATTTCATACATAGCCAGTCGTAGACTGTGCCACTTTATCTTTTGACTGTGCCGTTCATAGATATAAGATGTTTTTCTTTCACCTACACCAACTGCACATGGTGTACGTCAGTGTAGCTCCACCAAATAATCGTGCAGCAGCCAAAGAAAAAGCCATCTCAAAAATCTCCGCCAGTTCGCCATTGTCCCACCATCCTGCACCAACTTACACCAACAAAATAGTCGGGGGAGAAAATGCTGCACCAAATGGCACTCAGTGCAAGTGCACCGGAGAAAGAAAAAGGGTTGGTGCAAAAGGTGTACTTAGTGCAGGTGAAAGAAAAACACCTATAGCTTCTGTGCAAAAGTCGGGAACAACCAGGGGCACAGGCCCGACTTACTGGAGGTTCCGTCAAATCGTACTGGCGAATTGCCTTGCAGCAAAGCCAAACCCTTGTTGGAGGGAGACCCTGGCAAGGTGAACAAGAACAAGAACCTGCCTTCCTTCCTTAACTCTACTTTTTCAGTTGTTACCGATTAAAGTTACCAAAAACGCAATGAGTGTCTTGCGACAGCATTGCCGTTGGCTGTCAACAAGGTAAAAGCACGGCATAATAAATAATCGGCAGGCTGACTCGCCGTTAATCGCATTGCAATATTAGAGTACGAAAATTTGTCCTTGACGACGCCATTCGGGGATCTTAGGCAATGCCGCATTAAGGCGTATTTTTCAATAAAATAAACCACTGGTAGACAGGGTCGTATTAAAAGAAAAAAAGTGATAATTTACACAAAGTATATTTAAATTAAGTTATATGAACAGCATTGGGAAAATAAACTTTACTGATTTCGGCAAATAATTAGCTTATTTTTATTGATGGTCTTAAAGCTTCTATTAATAATCATTTTTACCTGTAGTTATACAGAGTTTTTAAATTTCCAGGACATTTTACCCAATGCTTAGTCAATTTCGAGTGCAGGTCGGAAACTTTCAATATATATACTCCGTAGAATATACTGGTGAAAATTTCCTTTTTCCAATAGGAAAATATTGTAACTTCATTCTTAGCATTTTAGCATGTTTACACTGAGTCTTATGGAAAATAAAATTATGATCCGCTAATTTTGTCCAGTAGTGTGGTTATTTTGCTATTTTTTTGTATTGTTTGTTATCACCAGACAATTTGCTAAATAAGGAAAAAACAACTGGATATAGATTAAACTGGTTGGTATATTGGAACAATAAGTGCTTATACAAACTAAAAATATTATCTTAGAGAACCAAGGTGTATTTTTTCTACTAATTCTAATCCTAAAAGTTTATATTAACATCCTAAATCTAAATACGTAGATATTGACCCTTAAATAGTATATTTTAAATTGTATCCCATATACATACCTAATAGGATCTCTGAGAAACCGAAAAGAGCTTTTATTGCAGTTTATTCGCCTGTTTCTACAGTTTTTTGCTGCACAAATATGTCCAGGCATAGCGAAAACACGTTAAAGTTAATAAATTACACTACAAAATAACTGTTATATCATAAAATCTAGAAATATAATCTACGATTCTCAATAAAACTGACAGAAACTACATAATACACATTGCCTTTGAACTATCAACTCGCATCACAATCAAAAAACAAAATATACATCCATGGCACACGCTACTGATTCCTAGCTGCCTATTTATTTTTTTTGTATTAAACGACGACAATGGTCTGATTGAGATGTCGGATCCCTAAATGGCGGCGTGCGCGAGGATATGCGCGTAGCGTTATCGAGAAGGCGAGTGAGCCTGCCGATTGTTTATTATGCCGTGGTAAAAGCGTCTCCAGCGCTATCTAGTGTAGGTGGCGTTGACTCGAGCGATTGCATTTTATGTTTTCGTGGTGCAATCGATTTGCAGCAAGAGCCGTCGTGGTCTAGAGGTTTAGATGGGTAGGTTTCAATTCGGCGACTATCGGCGGCGGCCCGGGTTCAAACCCCGTTGCTTTTTTTTTAAGTTTAAGTTTCTAAACAGTTTTTTCTTGATTTTGGGTATGTCTTGGATTAGTTTTGGCTAACAGTTTTTTTCTTGATTTTGGGTATGTCTTGGCTTGTGTTAGCCCCTGGTTAGTTTCCTTTTCTTGATCCCCCGTAGCGAGCGGAGGGCCATGCGAAGAGTGAAATATTACTTATTGTAATACGTGACCGTACTTTGGATGCACTTTTTACGAAATATACAGCAGCTTGCATGTGTTTCCGCGAATACATTCACAAAGAATACCCCATCTTTGTAGGTTTGTAACATTCGACCTTGATGGCAGCCAACGGCAGTGCTGTCGCGAGACACTCGTAAAACGCATCATACTTAAAATAATATAATTATGAATACTTACGTGCTAGAGATGTATGATTTAGAATTAAACTATACTCACAACCTTAATTTGAATGTGGATGATTATTTAAAAGCCCCAGATGGCTGGGAAGTAAATAATAGTCTTTTAATTTCTTAACAATTATTCTGATTTAATAGATGCCGTTTTCCCGAGGAATTGTAATGAAGCTCACTTGCAAACAGAGGCACAGATGCTGTAAACTCGACTGCAAGGCAGACTGGAAGAAAGAAGCACCCTCCCCCCCTTCCCCTTCTCGGGCATTACATCCACAACATTTTTTTTTTCCTGGAGTATTTCTGTGGCCATGTTCAATATTGAATACTGCTGCTACCTAATATTCTTAACTGACTACATTATTTATTATTTTATCTATTTAAATAAAACAAAACTTACAAGGAATTCTCGTTCTGCTATTGCCTCATTTCCTTACGTTATTTTTTACACTAGCCATAAGATATCTCTGTACCTGTTTTCTATTCCAGAGCACGTTCCATTTTTATCAATTTTACATACTTATTTTCCGTTTTGCAAACTGCTACACTTTATTTCTTGGGAAAATATAATGCCACGAGGAATAACATCAACATACATACAACAGCTTATTTACCTAGTAATCGTGCGCCGATATGCTTTGATTTGGAAAAGTAAAAAACCAACTTTTTCAAATTTTAGAAGAGGGCTATGACAATATTGTTTTAAACGTCTGGGCATCTGAATAATACCTTTGACAGTTCGTTTAATTTAAAATAATAATATGCTTTTTATTGTCTAAAATCCGTTTAAAAACGATTTTAAATGGCAAAATTGTATAAAAATCCGAAAATTCGGACTTTTTTAGGCCGATATCCATGGCTTCGGATGACTTTGTCGTGGATTTTGAAGCAAAAATTCATTTTAAATTCAACCGTCCATTAAAAATAAGCTGTGCTATGGATCCAAATACACTGCGAATATAATAATTAAAAAATAATATTTTTGACGGTTCGTTTAGTTTAAATTACATTTTTTTCTAGAGATATCATTTTTTAGAATTATCAAAATCAATAAAAAAATATATATATTACTTACGTTGTGCACAGCTTTCCAGGGTAAAAGTGGCCTACTAGCATCTTTTTCACGTGAGAAATAATGCACTAAATACTAATTTTAAAATTAAAGCTTGCTCTTTCTCACTGAACCTGTGGGGCATCTCAAAACGATTTTTATTAGCAATTATTAGCGTAAAACACAAACCAACTACCAACAAATCAATAAAATAATTAAATCTGTTATTTTCGTTATGATATTTTGACATTGTTAACGCCAATCGATGTCAAAGATTCCAATTTGACGGACCAATTTAGTACATACGTTCAATGCCTAAAGAAAGATGGAATGATATGACGTAACAGCGCAATAGACTTGAACGGACTTTACTACTAATCCATTGCGACAGCTAAGTTATCTTTTTTACTAAGTAATTAAATAAGACAACAAACATTTAAAAACATTTCTTTTCTGCCTTTAAAAAACACGAAAATTAAATAGATCTATATATTTACAACACAATGGACTAATCATAACATTAGCATTAATCAAAAATTAAACAAACAAGAATTTGATAGCTGTTCGTTTGCGATACCATTTTGACGTAACAGGGTTCGAACTGCTCGACGAGTGCATGATGCTCGCTGCTTCACGCACCAAGAACAATTTATTGGAAAGCGGCTATGATATGATATGTGTCATTTGTCAACACAAACCAAAAAGGAACAATAAACAAATACAAATAAAATAGGAGGAACGATGCCGGAAACCGTTAATAGAAATTCATTTAAAATGTTGATAATTTATACTTTTTTTGGAAAAAATGCGTTGTTGCTTGTTTCCTTAGGATCAATAATTTTTATTTCTGCAATATTAAATGTATGTTGTTGTTAATATAAGATAAGACGATTCTTCCTTGTACTTGTTAGTTTGTTTAGTTGTGCGGTCCAAAATGGGAAACTGGAAGAAAGCTGAAAATGAAAAGGGCTTTCTGTATTATATCAAGTAAGAATATTTTTATTTACTCAGCAAAATTACTTTTACAGCATGCCATATATTTCCTTAATATGCTTCTCTCCTTGTCTGCGATATTTTAAAGGGCCTAGCCACTAAAATTGAGGCTTTTACGTTGACTTGGATAAGGCATTGTGTAAATCATACACTAAAACTTAAAATGTAAAAATATAATTGCAGACATTATTGATCAAAGCTATATGTTTTAGAGCTCACAGTCTCCGACCTCATTGACCTGTGACTGGGTGAATTGAGCAGTGAAATATCTATGTTCCTAATTGCACACTGGTATTTGGATACCTAGCTATTGAATTTAATATTCACTGTGTGATTCTATGTTGTTAAAATGAGGAGTCACTGCAAATTTCATCATAAAACCATACCTGCCTACTAAATTAAAATGTATTTCTTATTTAAGTGAAAATAAATTTCCACCATAATAAGTACTGTCATTATAATCAGGAAATGGAGGATAACCATCAATAATAATACACTTAAGTAAACTAAAATAGAGAGAACATAATAAATTATTTTTCAATTCATTATGGCAAAGGTGAAATACCTATATCACAATTTATTTCACCATTAGATATGGAGGTTGCACATTACAAAGGAGAATTATAATAGTATGCATTATTGACACTTGCTCTAGATTCTAGAATTTAAGATACCTATGTAAAGTGATTTAATACAGTTCAGGCCCCTAAATCCTCTTACACATTTCACTACAAAACCATACACAAATGTCACCTCTAGGTCTGATCTCACCGAAACCGTTTTTATGAAGGTTTTTACTTGCTTTAGTTTGATTTAATTACTTACAATAGATTTATGCTGATCCGGTATTAATAAAAAGAAGTAAGCAGGGCCATATTGTGGAGGATTTTCCCAGTAAGAGAAATTTAATGTCATATTGATGTAATGTTGTGGATTATTAAAAGTTTTAATTTAGTTTCTTATACTTGACTAGTTAAAAAGACTGTACTATTTATTTTAAGTGTCAAATTAAGGGTTATATTTCAACACTTTATTACATTTGTAATGAGCTTATATATGTATTTGTTTTTCTTTCTGTAGAGATTTATTTCTGCGGTGTTGTCAAAGTGGTTATTAAAATACATTCTTCGGTAATTTTTACTGTTACATATAAAGTGTTTTCTCTTTTCTAGTTAAATTTTACGTTTGTATGCTTCTATTATTAGGTATATTACCTTTGAAAATTCTTCCTATAATAAGTCCTCTAGATGCCTGGTTAAAAGTATTCTATTCAAGTAATGCATTAATTAATGCAACTAAATATAAATACAATTTGTGTTTCTAGAGATGTTTTTGCAAAATATGAATCAAAATATAAAAATACACATCTAAATATATATAAAAATACACATCTAAGTATGAGTCAAAATATCTTTGGATACTATGATAAATATATGACATGGAAAAAAATTTGATTTTCACATTTTTAATCAGTCCGACAAGCCATAGTCAGTATGTAATATGTTTTTGCTCTAACTTCAGATAAATCTTTAACACCAAGTAAATATCTACTGATTTTTAAATCTAAGTATAAACTATAAACTGTGTCATATCTTATGACATATATGTCAATAACAAGTTAGTAAGTTTACCTACTTTATTAATGAATGTGTTTTTAGAAATAATTTAACACTACTTTGCAATTCTACGTATATATTAGAGATGAAGTTTATCTCTAAGTTTTTGGTATGCCTGAGGGTATTCCTAACATGTTATGGTGCATAACATCTTGTTTAATTTTTTTCAAGAATATTTGTTATTGAAATGATACAGCTGAATACAAACTTGATATCAAAATATCTTCCTTTCTAAATATGATTGTTTAGATTGGTGGAAATAAATTATTGAAGGAAAGGAAGTGTTTCTATATAAAAAAGCTACACTTTCAAACCTGTCTCTGACAGCCATCTGAAATGGGAATATTTGCAAATTGAACCTGATTAAATGTAAGCACCTATTAGCACTATGCTTTGCAATATTTTTGTCTTCATTAAATGTATCTTGTAGTATAACGTACCCGGGTCGATTCAAAATAGTTGAATCAGATAAGTAAAATTGTGCTTTGCCTTTA
>MU183065.1:329637-347731 GCA_016904865.1 Pissodes strobi | reverse complement strand
ACGTTTCTATTATATATATTATTTTTTAACAAAACCTAATCTTACACTCGGCCATCCTGACAAAGTATTCGGCCTCGAATATTAACACACTGAGCAAACCTACTTAGAATTTAATATAATCGTGCCACATTAATCAGCTTTAATGCGACATAATCATTATATTATCTTCATTTCTCTGGTACTACATATATTTCTAACAACAAATCAAAGAAAAGCAAAATGTAGGCGAACTTAAATCTTACTGCTAATTTTTAATTTATTAAAACATTATGCCCAAGATCTACTAATTTAGTTACATGAACACATTAAAGTTTCGCAAATCGTTAGGCCAAGCAAACTTAAGAGTCTGTTTCTAAATCATACATTACATTAAGTGTTGCTAAAAGATTCTTAGGTAATGCCAACTGCATTTTAGTAATGCCAGTTACATTTCAACTAATGCCAACTGCATTTTAAGTAATGCCAATTACAATTCAACTAATGCCAACTGCATTTTATGCAATGCCAACTGCATTTTAAGTAATGTCAATTACATTTCAACTAATGCCAACTGCATTTTAAGTAATGCCAACTGCATTTCAACTAATGCCAACTGCATTTCAATTGATGCTAACTTCATTTTGAGTAATGCCAACTGCATTTCAACTAATGCTAACTACATTTTGAGTAATGCTAACTGCATTTCAACTAATGCTATCTACATTTTGAGTAATGCCAACTGCATTTCAACTAATGCTAACTTCATTTTGGGTAATGCCAACTGCATTTCAACTAATGCTAACTTCATTTTTGGTAATGCCAACTGCATTTCAACTAATGCTAACTACATTTTGAGTAATGCCAACTGCGTTTCAACTAATGCTAACTATATTTGGAGTAATGCTAACTGCATTTCAACTAATGCTAACTACATATCGAGTAATACCAACTGCATTTCAACGAATGCTAACCATATTTTGAGTAATGCTAACTGCATTTCATCTATTGCTAACTACATTTTGAGTAACGCCAACTGCATTTCAACTAATGCTAACTACATTTTGAGTAATGCTAACTGCATTTTGTTGCGAGGCGTCTATCCATTTCTGTTCTTAATTGTTGGTATTCGTGTTTGAAGGGCACCTTTGACGAGTATGACCAACCTTTTTACAAAATATGCACTTTATCAATGGCTTTTTGCATTGGTTTAGAAAATGATTGTCGCCACAATTATAGCAAGCCACTTTCTTTTCAATTTGACCCCGCACGCCACTGGAACTCGAACGAATAGAAGCATGATTATTGGCTGGTTCGTTTTTAGTCGGAAAACTGTTTTTTGTAGTGAACTTTTCGCCACCTTTGAAACCACCTGAATTGCTAGCACTACTTAAATAACTAGCCAACTTTCCTACAGACTGATTTTACGGGTTCTCCGCTCACTCTCGTATGAAGAAGATGAACTGGATGACGACGACCTGGTACGCCTCTTCGAATTTTTACCCATCTTCAAAATCTTGATTTACTCTCACAACACTATATTCTCAATTCGAGTTTTATTCCTTTTCAAGCCTACTTAACACTCTAGTTAATACTAATATCAGTCACGCGACGCAACTTAGCACTAAATCGGCTTGACTATTTATCAGATATCGCAAAATTAACTAATCACGTACAAATTCTTTCGGTACGGTGCGAGTATTATCCAACCGCTGCTTTTGAAAGACGGAAAATAAAAATTGTTTATAATCCAGCTATTTTATTTCTTAACTTTACAATTCACGTTCTCGGTACAGACTGCTTCTTTTTACCTCTCTAAACCCTAGCTAATCTGGCCGGTTTTTGCTACTACTACTTTTTGCACTACTCAGTTTTTTTGGCTTTCGTGAAACCCGATACTATACTTGTTTTTTTGTGACAACAAACCGCCCAGATAGCAATCTCTTTATTTAGCCACATACGTTTCTATTATATATATTATTTTTTAACAAAACCTAATCTTACACGTAATTTTAAATAATTTAAGTTAAGTACTTTTGAAATTTTTATATTCTATAAAAATATTTTATTTTGTTTTTTGTATTAAGTGGAAAATTGGAGCCCGTATTAAAAATAAAAAATAGTTAAATTATTTTTTACGAGAATATGGCCATGAACTATTACTCAAACAAAGTTGCTTACTGCAAAGATAAAATATTTTCAACTTTTAACCAATTAAAAAAATCATTTAATAGAGAACATGAACAATTTATAATCATACTACGTGATACTATAGGTACTTTGATGGAAAAACACACCTATTGGAATTTTGTCTATAAATTATAATTTTTTTTATTATTTATATGCAAAATTCCAATAGGTGTGTTTTTCCATCAAAGTACCTATAGTATCACGCAGTATGAATATAAATTGTTTATGTTCTTTATTAAAAAAAAATTTTAATTGGTTAAAAGTTGAAAATATTTCATCTTTGCACTAAGCAACTTGTTTGAGTAATAAATAGTTCATTGCCATATTCTCGTAAAAATTAATTTTACTATTTTTTATTTTTAATACGGGCTCCAATTTTCCACTTAATACAAAAACCAAAATAAAATGTTTTTAAAGAATATAGAAATTTCAGAAGTACCTACTTTAAATTATTTAAAATTACACCAAAGCAAAATATATAAATTAAAAAAAAAAACAAAAAAAAAAAATAAAAAAAAAATAAAAACACATACTCATATTAATAACGCCAATACTATCTGAAACACGATTAAAAAATTAAAGTTCGTATTTAAAAAAAGAAAGTTGATGATGATCTCTTGAAGACGAAACGTCGGATAGCATAACATCACTGGATAGAGCGGAAAAAGTGGCAATGCAAAAGTGCAATTCAATTTAAAATACGTTTTTAAATAAGCACAGGAAAAAGTAAAACGATTTTTCAAAATTTCGGTTTTCTCCGGATATCTCCGGAAATACTCGGAATTTTAAAACTTTCTAAACAGCATATTGTTAGGCACCTAAATGCGCAATTTTGCCTTAATTTGACCGACACTGTATCTCTTACGGTTTTCGAGTTCCCCATACATAGACACGAATTCGAGCCACCCTGTACATACTACTTTATTATAAATTGGGTACAACATTCTACAGTAGTGTGTATGCTTAAAACTATCCACTTCCACTCCAGGATTATTTCGATTAGATATAGAACTGGAACTCAAATTTATTAGAGTAACAATTCGATATCAGTTGCATTGGGTGCACAATGCTTTCCAATGCATTTTGTGGGCTTCTTTAGATCATAAGTTCCAATGGCAAATGATATGAAAATTAGAATAACAGATGGAAATCATGAAAATCTGAGCATATTTGTGTATTTAAATGTTATCATGTATATTATGCCACAAAAGAAATCCTTTATTGAGTGCAGCTCAGACGCAATTTGGGTTAGGTTTTATGGTCAAGGAAATCTGCTACTGTCAAAGAAAATATATTAAAGTGTCTCAGATGTTCTTTCAAAAACATAAAATAGGACAAGCGGTAAAATAAAACTTTGTGATCAAGCTGTCAGCTGAATCAAATCCTGGTCTAGGAGGAGCTACTACTCCAAACTCGATATCGTAATAGGTTTTCTGTATTTTTGAAAAAAAATTTCTGAAATTTCATAGAATATAGACAAGTTAAGGGAGGTTCCTTTTTTTTAGTAATGCATTCTACGAAGTGTTCTACATGCGAAGCTAGGCCTCTATCAGGGTTAAGGTTTCGTTGCATCAAATGTCCAAAGTACACACAATGTCAACGGTGTTTCTTATCAGGTAGAATAAGCCACTCGCATAAGTTGTCACACTCGTTACGAGAGTACAGTACAGTTAATTCGAATAAGGTAAGAATTATTTACTTGTTTTATCTGTTTTGTTGCCGATTTATTTATTCCAAAGGGAAATTTTGTTAGGATATCAAGGTACAAAACAACTTTCACAATCGGTTCAACTTTTCTAAAAATAAACACATATGCAGTCATAAATTAAGTAACTCTAAGTTATACATTTCTGTCGGGAATATAAAGGGACAATAATTTTAGGGTTCGCACCAGATATAATTTTTAGAAACTTAGTGTGCAACGAAATTATACTTTTACATTTATTGAATCAAATATTCAAATATCAATAAAAATGTATTTAGATCTTTAAGACCTGAGTTTATGTTAACTATTTTTGATAAGTTCGTGTCTCTTATAGACTCTTTAATGCACTTCTTTTATCCAAATTAATATTTGAATTGTAAAGATATTCTGTTGAGAATTGTTTGTTGTCTGTTTCCACGTGCCTGCTAAGTGTTTGATTTGGCAATTTATTTTTGATTTTCTTTTATCCCAAGCGATAACAAACCAGATTAAAGCAAACCAAAATAACTTGAAAAATTATAAATATGTACAAACATTGATTGTTAAATCACAGACTTGGAAGCTTTAGGTAGGTAACTATTCTGCAATTATGTTCCACTGTTGTTTCACAAAGCGAATCTAACCTGAACCAAACTGATTCAATCAATCCCAAAGATTTGAACCAAAAAAAAACAAGCATAAATTATTTTATTATATTCTAAATCACAAGCACGTATATATTGATTTCTGTTTCTAAACGTAAAGAGAGTCCGTAAAAACGTGCTCCCTGAAGAATTTTAACCGATTCGTGGAGTTACTATGGAAAGGAGTTTTTGTTATTGCTGGAGCAATTAAAATAATATATGACATTGCCATAATTTTATTAACGGAATAAATTTACGATTGAAAATGCCATAAAATGTACAATGCTCGTCCGTTATCCAAACTTTACGTGATCAGGGGTAAAGTTCTATATAACGGTTTTCCAATGTGTATACACACACCGGCATAATTAGGGGAACGGGCAAAATTTACGCTAAGTTTGACTTCAATTTTCTCTTGAACCTTTCACTCGATTTTGACTTTTTTTTTGTTAAATTGTAGCCTGGTTCTTTAAGAATACGTTAGAGGTATTGCTGATTTTAAACGATTGGTCCTAATGTCATATACAGGGCTAAAAAGAAAGTAATGTTTTTTTGTAAATTTTTGGGACACTGTGAACGAATGAAATTCGATATCATTCGATAATGCCAAATTAAAGATTGATCCTTTCTGACTATTTTCTTTTTGTTCTTACGGATACCTCGAATATTAAAGATGATACAGGGTTTTGTTAAAAATCATTGGCCTACTTTTTAAGGGTCAATGAATTTTCTTTAATTTTTGATGTGTTATAGAGACCATTAAATCTAAAATTTTTATGTCATTAAGTTTCATTCCTGACAGTGTTACCGTTACCTATACAGGGATAAATAAAAGCCCCTTCCATGTTTTCCATTTTGTGAAATGTTATTTTCGAAGGCCTTCGTTCACACTTGATCCAGGCTTAGGACTGGTCCAATTTGTGCTTTACTGCATAAATTGGAGCGGGTTTAAAGGCCAACGGGCCAAACGAAAAACAACAACAATAAATTAACGAGCAATTTAAAACATCAACAATATCAATAATTAGTGTTTTAATAACGCGTGTGACCTCCACGCGCCCTTATGACAGCAGTCATCCGTCTTCCCCCATACTCATAATAACATTATCAATGAACTCTTGAGGCAGATTATCCCAGATCTCAACAAGAGCTGCTGCCGCTTGTTCGGGATTTTGGACTGCGGGAATCGTGGATCTTAATCGCCGACCTAACATGTCCCAGACATGTTCGATGGGATTAAGATCTGGGGAACATGCTGGCCAATCCATTGCCCTCATTTCGGCAACATTCAGAAAGTCGGAGACACAACGGGCCACGTGAGGGCGGGCATTGTCGTGCATTAGCAAAAAGTTGTCTCCGATTTGGGGGGGCGAATGATGTTGTAGGACATCTTGGATATATACATGTGCATTTAAAGCACCATTAATAACAACCAACTCTGTTCGGGCTCCTAAACATATCCCACCCCATACCATTACCGAACCTCCACCGACGAAAACAGTAGGAGTAAAATTAAACTGTTCATTTGCTTCTCCTCGGCGGCGGTATAGTCTCTCCCTGCTATCGATAGAGTTAACGCAAAACGGCTCTCATCCGTAAAAAGAACATTTGCCCACTGGTCATTTTCCCAATTTTCATGCTCCCTAGCAAAGTGTAGTCTCGCAACCCGATGACGTCGCTGAAATTGTGGAGCTTTCTTCGTTTTATAGGCCTTCAAACCAACTTCTTTGAGTCTTCTACTAATGGTCCGATCACTTGTTCTTCTTCCACGTACTTCTTCTAGCTCGTTTCTTAACTGTGGCACTGTTCTACGCCTGTTTCGTAGGGTTTGTAAGACTACAAATGTGTCATCTCTACCCGTGGTTATTCGTTTTCTGCCTTGGCCTGGTTTTCTTTTATACTCCGAAGTTTGCCTCCAACTTCTGACCTTACGGTAGATCGTGGATTTTGATTTTTCTAACACATCAGCAACATAAGAGTAAGATCTGCCATCTTCAATCAACGCTACGGCCCTAGCCACATCAGTAGGAGCCATATCACTCATGTTGGAGTTTTAGCAATCTAAATTTTGAATCTGACTTTTGCCTAACTTTGACAAAACCCGATGACATAAACAAAACTGTATTAAGAAATGGTGGCAAAAGATTATACCTGCAATACAGGTGTCGAACAGTACCTCAAATAAGAAGCCAACAAGAAATAAAAACGAAATATGTATCAACAGAAGGTTCATAGAAATAGCTATCGAAGTGAAAATGCGTTATTAAAACACTAATTATTGTTATTGTTGATGTTTTAAATCGTTATTGTTCGTTAATAAATGTTGTTCTTTTTTGTTTGGCCCGTTGGCTTTTAAACACGTTGCAATTTATGCACTAAAGCCCAAATTGGACCAGTCCTAAGCCTGGATCAAGTGTGCATTCGAAAATAACATTTCACAAAATGGAAAACATGGAAGGGAGTTTTATTTATTCCTGTATAGGTAACGGTATGAAACTTGATGCCATAAAAATTTTAGATTTAATGGTGTCTATAACATATCAAAGATTAACGAAAATTCATTGACCCATAAAAAGTAGGCCAATGCACTATTTTTAGCAAAACAATCATCTTTAATATTCGAGGTATCCGAAATAATAAAAAAGAAAATACTCAGAAAAGAACAATCTTTAATTTGGCATTATCGAATGATATCGAATTTCATTCGTTCATACTACAAAGATTAAGAGAAATTCATCGACCCATAAAAAGTACTATTTTTAACAAAACCCTCTAGCATAATATTCGAGGTATCAGAGTGAATAAAAAAAGAAAACATTCAGAAAGGATCAATCGAAATTTCATTCGTTCACTTTACAGAGTGTCCCAAAAATTGACAAAAAAACATTACTTTCTTTTTAGCCCTGTATATGACATTAGGACCAATTGTTTAAAATCAGCAATACCTCTAACTTAAAGAACCAAGCTACAATTTAACAAACAAAAAAGTCAAAATCGAGTGAAGGGTTCAAGAGAAAATTGAAGTCAAACTTAGTGTACATTTTGCCCGTTCCCCTTGTATATTAATACAATGATTTTTTTAGGAAAATAGCAATGTGTTTCTGAACAAAATATATAGTTTATTTTGTCCATCAACTGTTAATACGAATTATTGCATAGTGAGACCTAGCAGGTAAGCAGTGAATAAAGTTGCCAATAAGTAACGGTTATTGTGAATTTTTGAAGGATTGTGATGTTGCTACGTTTCTCTGTAATATATTATTCAGTTGATATCCCAAAGTTACCTTCAATACTTCAAAATTATTCGGTATCTAACATTTTGTTTAACATCTTATGATTCGTTTGATTTTCGGTTCTTTCTCAGCAAAATAAACCACACTTATTACCATTAAGTGAGAGAACGTGTTCACCTTAAGTATGGTTAGAGAATGGTAATTTATTATAAAGATTATTCTTACCATATGGTGCATAGATCTTTAAATTTGCCATCATTTTATATACTTAGAGGTTATAAATCTTTCGAAACCAAAATACTTGAAAAAAGGTACTTTGCGTTTTCATGGAACAGTTTCTTATCTTCATCAAATACGAAAATGTACTAGAGTATCGGCTATCATGCCCTGGTTAGATGTACAAATTTTGATGCAAGTTACTTCGTCCTTCCGTTATGTACGACTTCTTTATTCTTGAGGTGAACGATTCGCTGGCTGAATAAATTTAAAAAAAAAAATAAATATAAGTAATTACTTCATGATATTTGGAGAACTGCTGCTTATAAAGGATGATCGCGTCTACAGAATGACCTTTTTCATGAATTCCTGTCTCACCCAAAGCTGGTTTACAGGTAGAGTGTACGTTGAAATATCACCTTTTTTGTTATATAGGCAGTATCGAGGACAGCAATCAAGCTTTGTTTGATTGAAACTTATTTTGATACTATATTTTTCTTGACTGTTTTATAATCCTACGTACACTTTCGAGATATATTGAATAGTTAAAACTAGAAATGAATATTTTACCGGCGCTCTCTAAAACGATCTTGTATTTTATAAAAAATTTGTATTTGTGATTTTTAGACAGTTTGCTAATGAAAACATAATACCATATCAGTCTACCGATCCGTTATGTGATGTAGAGCCTTTATCTTCACCAGAAGTGCAACTTCAAGGAGTTATAAGACAACTGGAGTCCCAGAACCGGGAACTTCAACAGATGCTTATATTTGGAAATTACAGTGATAAGGAAATGCGAAAATACTTGGACGAGTACAGGCTTTTTATGGCAGGAAATATAAAGAAGTTAAAAATTTTAAAGGTAAATAAAATACTCGTCAGCTAAATTGGGAAATACAAAACGGAAACCCTGAGCAGAATCACAGTCGCTTATATATAATTCAAATCTTCTGCATAAATTGATACTGCGTTTGAGCTGTTTGTGGTTAATTAAACATTGATAGCAAAGTATTGTGCTTGTATAGTTTTCCAAAATGTACATGCTGATATACTTACAATTTTTTTCCTTTTTTTCCACTTCACTGATATTTATTTTGTTTGCAGCACCAAATTAATATTTCGACTGAACATGACGTAAAACCTATTAGACACCTAGAACCAATTAATATGCCGAATATTCAATCAACTCCTGTAACACAATGTGATATAACGAAAAAATGTAAAAATGCTGGTTTAGACTATAACATGAGCCCAATTACAATGATGACTGAAATAAATGATACTTTTTGTGATGTGAGTAGAGGCAGCAGAAACAGTGCTCAGTCGTCCAGTAAATTGACGAATTTTGATGGCTATTGTGCTTGGAATAAAGGTAATGTGATGGCATTTAAAAATAAATGTTGTATGTTAATATGGGTTTATTTAAAATGTAATCATTATCCAAATAAATATGAATATAGAAAAATTTCTTAAACATATTAAGAAAAAAATCATGTAAGTAAAAAAATAGTATTTAGAACGTACAAGGACATAAAACACAGTTTGCAAAATAACCTCGTAAATGGGTCACTTTTTGTTGTGGTATGCTATCCTGATGTTGAAATGTAGTTCTGCAAGCCAATTTCGCAACCGCAAAATATGTTGAATCAACTTTGTCAACAGTTTACGTCAACCCGCTGACTGGAGGAATGCAAAACTTCTCAGTTCCCATACAAATAATTAATGTGAATCTCTTAAAGAGCATCCTGTGTCTTCCGGAGACCGCTAGACTTCAAAAAGTTATTTCAAAGGCTCTGGAGCGAAATATGGGTCAGTGAGGGTTCCGCGAGGGGGACATCGCAAAGAAAGTTTGTGCACCAGATTTCACAAATCTCTATGATTTCACAAAGATTACACAAATGTACTTGATTTCACAGATTTCACAAGGATCTCATATATTATATTAAAAGTATAATTACACTACTTTTTAACATGCTTATTACAGAAAAAATAACCAAAGGAAAAATCTTTATAAGTTAACCTTAGCAAATGATGTACAGGGTCTTTGATTATATTCACGTGGCTCCCGGAGCCTTTATTTTTGAAGATAGAAAAAAAGTTTTGCACAAAAATTGTAGGTTTTTCCCATATTATCTTGAAATTTTCAGTAAAAAAATACCGCATGAAAAAATTGAAAAATATAGGCAACTTCAACTTTTTTAAATGGAACACCCTATATATTATGTGCTAAAACGAAATTTTTTTATTCTGATTTAAAATATGTATATGCTGATGATATTTGGCTGAGCCATTTTTGAGATATTTTAGCTTAAATTATAAATAAATTGTAAAAATACAGATAATAATAGTATATTAAGATACTAGTTTTAAAAGACCATATTTTATCGCACGAGCACGAAATTAGGAAACGACCCGCTTGCGGGGAGTTTCCTAACGTGCGAGTGCGCTAAATATGTTTTAAAACGTGTATTTTATACTATTTTTTCTATTTTGCAAGTTTCTAATGAAAAACATTAATTTATTCAAGTCGCGATCAAAAGTTGGACGGCCATCTTGTCATTTTTGACGTCTGTATTATTAGGAATCCCATTCAAAATGGTGTCGAAATTTTTGCTAGCGAGCCTTGACATTGAACAATTTTGTTAATATCATAGCAACCAGTCAACAAAGGTAGTGTTGAAAAGAGCTTCTTTTCGACACTACTTTGCGTATCGAAAAGACTTCTTTATGATACCAAAATAGAAAAAATTCTTTTAAGAATCTAGTAATACATTAACTAAAGGGCATTTGGGTTACTGTGTTATAAATGCATAACTTGTCCCATTTCATGTGAAGAATACTTTTTTTCTATTTTGATATCATAAAGAAGTCTTTTCGATACGCAAAGTAGTGTCGAAAAGAAGCTCTTTTCGACACTACTTTTGTTGACTGGTTGCTTTGATATTAACAAAATTGTTCAATGTCAAGACTCACTAGCAAAAATTTCGGCACCGTTTTGGATGAGATTCCTAATAATACAGACGTCAAATGTGACAAGATGGCCGTCCAACTTTTGATCGCGACTTGAATAAATTAATGTTTTTCATTAAAAAAACGTGCAAAATAGAAAAACTAGTATAAAATACACGTTTTATAAGACATTTAGCGCACTCGCTACACGTGCTCGTGCGACAAAATATGGTCTTTTAAAATTAGTACCTTAATATACTTAAATACTTAATATACTATAATATGCTTATCAAATAGCTTTTTAATTCAAAAGGTCCATTTTTCAAAATTTGAATAGGCCCATAAAATCTTTTCAACTTCCGAAATATCATCCTGATTTGGCCAGATAAACTTTCCCCGTTCTTCTTTTAAATATTTAAGTGTGAACTGCTCTCTATTATTCTACCAATGTACCATTTCTTTTCATACGCGACAGCGTAGTATTTTTCGAGTTAAGAATTCACCTCGGGCTTCGCCAAGAGCTTCGCATTTTTTCCAGTTTTGATTCTTATTCCTCGCTAAACTCTTCGCCTTCCGAAGAATCATCATCCAGAACGATTTCCCCCTCCTCAGAAGATGAGGAAGTATCTTCAATGTTATTCTGAACACATGTTTTTTTTTTCTACTTTCAAATTCATTTTATTAGTTTCATTCGAGGTTTTTTTTATCAATACTCAAAAATCTGCGCAGTTATCAAATAGCTTTTTAACTCAAAAGGTCCATTTTTCAAAAGTTGAATAGGCCCATAAAATACTTTCAACTTCCGAAATATCATCCTGATTTGGCCAGATAAACTTTCCCAGTTCTTTTAAATATTTAAGTGTGAACTGATCTCCACTGCTCTCTATTATCCTACCGATGTACCATGTATTTTCATACGCGACAGCGTAATATTTTTCGAGTTAAGTATTCACCTCGGGCTTCGCCAAGAGCTTCGTTGTTTTCCAGTTTTCATTCTTCTTTCTCGCTAAACCTTTCGCCTTCCGAGGAATCATCATCCAGAACGATTTCCTCCTCCTCAGAAGATGAGGAAGTATCTTCAATGTTATTCTAAACACATGTTTTTTTCTTGTTTCAAATTCATTTTATTAGTTTCTTTCGAGGTTTTTTTTATTATTACTCAAAAATCTGCGCAGTCTATCATTGCTAATTTTTGTCCCAGGATTATCTAGAAGCCAACAAAAAGATGATTTTTCAACAATTATCCTTTGTCGTCTACTTTGGACACTAGAAATTTTGACGTGAGAGAAACTTTAGTTGGATCTACATCTTTCGGGTAGTCACGCAGGTTTAAAGGTTTAGGTTTTAAGTTATTCTCGGCGGGAATGTTTTCGTGTGTTTCTTTCATATCTACGTGATTGTCGTCATTTTGTAACTCCTCTTCCGATTCATCTTCTGTTTCTGCAACATCGCCTCGAATATCGGTGTATTTTATGTTGAGATCAATATTGACATAATCTGAGATTGTTGTATTTAGTCCTATTTTGCTTGCTTCTAACCGCGTCGTCCATCTATGTTGGGGTTTGGAACCTTCGGCAAAATACACTAAAACAGAGTTGTATCCACAATACTGAAACAGAATTTTTGCACTCGACGCACGATTCGCTAACCATGTTAGCATCATCAGGATATGATTAAACAGTTTTAATTATCATCTGATGATGCTAACATGGTTAGCGAAACGCGCGTCTAGTGCAAACATTCTGTTTCAGTACTGTGGATAGAACTCCGTTTTAGCGTCTTCCATAGCTTTGTCAATAATTTGTTTTATGTCTTAACATGTCGATATCTCCTGCTGTATAGATTTCTGTGTTTGCGCCTTTTTTTTGAATTCCCTGGAAAATATAAACTGGTCTTTAACTTCTTCAAGTACATTGTTAACAAATGGTATTCTTTCTAGTTTATTAAGAAAATCTTTGATTGCAAAATTTATTACTGTCGAATACGTTGACGTCCTCGATCTTGCAGCCCTAGATTGTTTTTCACATCTCTGACTAGAAATAGTAGTATAGCACGACACTTTCTGATGTGAGGCGTAGCCGAACACCGGAAGTTGTGCAAGCACGGGAAAAGCTGTTTTTGGACGTGTAATGAACGATATTTTTCATAATACCTCTCTGAAATCAAAATATAAAATTATTATAATTTTATGTAGATATCCAAAATCATCATGCATTTTGAATTAAAATGTAAAGTATAGAGAAGTACCCTCACTATTAGGTATCCGTCTTAAATGGTCTGTCACTGCTGGATTGCACATTTTTTCGGCTGACCGATAACTTATTTTATCCTCGGCTTTAAGACCTGATGCCGTTAAAAGATGTTTATCCTTCCCATGCTTCTCAATGAGCTCATGAAGATGGTCGACCGTTATGGATTTGTTTCCTATTTTCAAAGAAATATTTTGCTTAAGCAATCTTCTTTTCAATTTTGTGAGAATGTGAACAAAGTGTTGGAAGCAAAGAAAATTGTTTATATCTATGTTCAAATGACACCAACTTTAATGTTCATTGGTTCTAAGATGATCATATGGAAATGAAGCTTATATTTGCATTGCTTTGAGCAATCTAGTGTGTCCGTTTGATGCGTGCCCTAGTATAGTGATGCCAAACTTCTCTGCGATTAACGTCGTCTGCCTTCATCTTTCAATTACATCTATATGTGTATATTTGTTGTCTGTATCAATTACACTTAGACAAAAAGCCGGAGTACCTGGAGTAACAGATTGAGCCATTATGATATGAGCGTAGATTGACTTGGGAGATGCCTCAAATTAAGATTTGATTTGCTTCGCTGTTGTTATTGCAATAAAAACGTCTATTTACGAGAGGCTGTTTTTTAGTGGTAAAACAAACTCTAGAACCCTATTTGATTCAGAATCATACTCGATTTTGCTAGTTATTCTAGTCGCGTCCTCAGAAAGCCATACTATTTTTGATAAATTTCGCTCTTCAAGTGTCGAGTAAAATGATAAATTCACGGAGAAATTCACAGAATTACATTTAACTGCCATTTTTATTATGATTATGAAAGAACATGCTCCCTACCCGAGCTCTCTATCCTAGAGATCTAGATTCTCGTTCATATAAAGTTCGCACGTGTTGCTGCACAGCGTTGCCAGATCGAGTATCCGGAAATAAATCACAAAAAATTCACAGATTTCACGAAGATTTCACAAGACGTGTACACTAGATTTCATTTGCGTGTTTCCCCTCGTGGTTCCGTATATAGAGGAGGTGCTCTTAACTGACTCTGAGGCACCGCCTGAGGGGCCCTCCTTGGAAGCATATTGACACTAAATTCTGGAATGACCGCTAGGATTATCACAGTTCTTTTAGTCCTTTCAAAAGTACGGATACGGATTTACATATTTTCAGCTCTTGTTTTGGAGCGCCAGCGCTTCCACACTTACTACACCTCTTTCAGGCCTGCCTGACACTTTGATATATCCCCAGAGCCTGGGAAGCGGTTTAGGTAGTAACAATTACGAGATCGCAAAGGAATTTAGGCCCATCAGCTTGTCTTCCTTTCTTTTGAAGGCAGATAAGACGATGGAGGTACATATAGTGGGTGAACCGCTAATGCGAAAACCCATCCACCCTTATCAGCACGCCTGTAGTAGGACTGGCATATCCACGGAAACAACTGCATAGTTTGGTTACCAAGTTAGAGATTGGCTCTACTCCAAGGGAGTGTTCTTGGATATTGAGGAAGTGTTTAATACTACGTTCGATTCCATTGGCGATGCTGCTAAAAGTTTTGTGTGCAGGATACCATGCTTGAAAGCAGATCGTATCATCATATATAGGCAGTGTGGCAATGCGCTTATCCGTTACCAGAAGCTTCCCACAGGGAAAAGTTATCTCTTCCGTTGTTGACGTGTCTGGTCTTGAATGGGCTACTCAATACTCTCAACGCTGATGGAGCATATGGCCAAAAGATCCGCAGAGAATCTTGCTATTTTGGCAATTACCAAACCATTATCAAGGGACTCATGTAGAGAACTCTTGTGAATGTAGGAATGGTACCGCCAACATGGACTTTAGGTCAATCCAGGTAAAACTATATTGGTACTATTTTCCTATAGAAGAGGGGTGAATTGGAATGGATTCACTCTGTCTGCCAGAACACTGTGTCTGTTCAAGTCAGTTAAATAACTAGGGATTGTCATCCGAGTGCCGATTTGCCTGCATGGGAGACATTAATTTGATCATATAGTATGTCCTTTGGTTGTACCTAGGGTTTAAAGCCTCGTATTATCTACTGGCTTCACACTACACTGGACTGGCTCTACTCCAAGGGAGTGTTCTTGGATATTGAGGAAGTATTTAATACTACCCTCGATTCCATTGGCGATGCTGCTAAAAGTTTGGTATGGAGGACACCATGCTTAAACGCAGAATTGTATCATCATCTATAGGTAGTGTGACAATGCGCTTATCCGTTACCAGAAGCTTCCTTCCCACAGGGAAAAGTTATTTCTTCCGTTCTTGACGTGTCTGGTCTTGAATGGGCTACTCAATACTCTCAACGCTGATAGCCAAAAGATCCGCAGATAATCTTGCGATTTTGGAAATTACCAAGCCATTATCAAGGGACTCATGTAGAGAACTCTTGTGAGGGTAGGGATGGTACCGCCAACATGATCTTTTGGTCAGTCCAGGTAAAACAGTATTGGTATCATTTTCCTATAGAAGAAGTTTTAATTTGAATGGATTCACTCTCTGCTGGAGCACTGTGTCTCCAGCTCAATTAAATAACTTGGTATTGTCATCCGAGTGCCGATTTGCCTGGATGGGACACGTTAATATGATCATATAGTATGCTCTGTGGTTGTACCTAGGGCTTAAAACCTCGTATTGTCTACTGGCTTTACACTACACTGGAGAAGGCAAATGATAACATACTGCTCTCTTGTTTGGTGGTCAGCCGTTTGCAAGGCAACCTACAAGGGGCATCTGACCAAGCTACAAATACTTGCCTGCTTGAGCATAAATTGGGCTTTGAGGAGTACACCAACCTTAGTTATAGAGGCAATTCTGGGTCTAGCACTTCTACCTTAAATTGTGGAGGAATAAGCTCTGAAGGCTTCAGTTGGTTGACTAGGGTCAATGAGTACAGAAGTGCTGTAATCCAGGTCATACGTGAGTCTGATTGAAACTGATCAGATCTGATATTTTTATTTTTTTTTTTTGGCAAGAAGGGATGCCATGACACTGATTCGAACACTCTAAGAATATGGAATTATCATAACTGGACGAGAGAAGTGGAAAAACTCAGAACCTTGCTTTGGATCTTCCATAAGCTAGTGTTATTATGTTGTAGAGGATATTTTCCCATACAATTTTCTTATGATAGACAGTACTTTAAGCGTTGTCCTCGATCAAGACTAATAGTTAGAATAGAATAGAACAGATTACTTCTTAGAATAGAATACTTCTTTATTTCAAATCAATCAAAGTACATGATACAGTAACTAAAATGAAATGACGTCAAAAAAGAGGAGAAAATTTTAACACTTTTAGGAATCAAAATAATCCGCTAGGCAGTTTTGTAACCTCACTTTTAAATTTCTTAAAATTATTTAACATTTTCAAGTGGTTTGGTAGTTTATTAAATACTCTGATACACATGTAAGCAGGATTTCTCTCAGTTAAAGACAGTCTATGTATTGGAAAATTTATATTTTGTGTACCTGTCTCATAGGTAAAATTAGTGTTGTTTTCAGTGAATGACTCTCTATGTTTGTGTAAAAATATTAGGCATTCAAATAAATAGAGACCATAAACTGTAAAAATTTGTTTTTCTCTAAATATACCCCTACACGATTGTTGATAATCCATTTTGTACATGATTCTTATGACTCTTTTTTGTAAGATAAAAACGCTTGAAATATTCCCTGATCCTCAAAACATTAGACCCTACCTCATGATAGATTCAAAATTTGCATGGTATAGGGTTCTCATTGCCTTTAGATTTAAGTATTTAGATGTGATTCTAAAGCCATAGCAAATCCTGCTTAGTTTGTTACTGACAAACTCCACATGTTTGTCCCAACTCAAGAACTGATCAATATATACACCCAAAAATTTGGTATATCCTGAAACTTCAAAGTCTTGGTTGATTAAATGCATCGTTGGAGGTATGACCTTATTTGATCGGTTTGTTCTGAATGTTTGTTTTCTGATCATTAAGAACTAGTCAATTTTTATCGAACCATTGTTTTGCCTCACGAAAATATTCATCAGTTGTCGAGATGTTGGTGTCATCAACAAACTCAGTTATTCCCACCCTAGAATCATTAATTAATTGTGACAAATCCTTTATAAATATTATAAATACAAGTGGTCCTAATACACTTCCCTGGGGGATCCCTATTGTAGTTAAACATGTATCGGATGTAACATTTACATGGCCTTTAATAATTTGCACTCTCTGCTTTCTCCCTGACAGGTAAGATTCAAACAATTTTTTTGCATTTCCTCTTAATCCATATCTGTCACATTTTAAAATAAATAACTCCCGGTTTAGGCAGTCATAGGCCTTACATAGGTCCAGAAACAAACCTAAAGCAAGCAAATCATTTTCAATTACTTCTAATATTTTTTTTGTGAATTGGAAGATTGTCGTTTCAGTTGACCTACCCTTAAGAGAACCATGCTGACCCTCACTAAATATATTGCACTCTACAAAAAAAACTACCACCCTTTTGCACATGATATGCTCAAGTATTTTTGAAAAGCAATTTAATATACTAATAGGCCTATAACTATTCATACTTTCTTTGTCACCATTTTTGAATAAGCCATTTTCAGTTGTTACGGACAGATGCCATACTTAAAGGAGTTTCCAACTATGTAAACTAGAACTTTCCTTATTTGGTTTATCAAAAGCTTTACAATTCAAATCGGTATGCCATTCTTCCCACTACTGAGTTTGTTTTTTAGGCTGCTTGCTGCTTCAAGTATATCAAACTCCCTTACCGAGCCACAGTAAAAGGAAGAATCATTGTTGAAAATATTCTGAGGGTCAAATTGTCTTGGTAAATGCCTAATGTAAATAATTAGGCACAACATTTATTAAGAAATTATTAAAATTATTTGCTACATCTAGTGGATTGCCTTTAATTTGGCATTGCTCCTTTTTAAAATGTTTGCCTA
>MU183065.1:299047-309637 GCA_016904865.1 Pissodes strobi | reverse complement strand
TATTTTAGACTTTTGGGCCTATAGCCACTTGATTTTCTTTTGAGGAAGGCAATATCATTGTATACTCACTGAAGTCTACATGTTTGTTTAGATATATTGTAGGTCGCATCAATCGCATCATGGATGAAGTATGAAGTACGCCGAAATAACTTACTCCGAAATATTAGATACCGTATTTTCTGCACGTCAAACATCAAATTTTTCGTTAGTTTCCTGGTATGATTTCTTCGACTTTTACGGAATCAATATGCATAATGCAGCTTGTGCTTCATTTTTTATATCAGAATTTTCAGAATCATTAGAATTTACCTTGTAATCAACAAAGTTTAATGTTTGTATACATCTAGCAGAATCGAATACCAACCGGTACTTAGCAACAATTTTATGGCGATTTGATGATGAAAAATTTTTTAAATTATTATTAAAATTTCCTTATCCTAAAACAAAAAGCTACTAACAATTTTACAAAAAAAAATCCATACATGTTGTGAGCTAAGGTTTTATGCACTCGACGTGTTGTCAGACTCTGCCTCATTTGGCATTATTCACGTGGCGTTTTTAAAACACTACTATTACCAAACTTTTATCAAAAGCAACTATTAACCTGACTTCGCTGAGGATATATTTTGTACAAAAATAATGAAAACAGACGTTCAGGCATATTTAGATATATTTAAGTATATTGATTTAACTTATAAAGCTGATCTCTCAACGAGAGTAAAGGTGGATAGATCTTATTAGGCTATTACAGTGTTTTGAAACACCTACAGGTTAATTATCAATACCGATGATTTATTAGAGTTACCGCTGTAATCCATCGATAATTGCACTCCTGTTATGGAAGTTTTTATACTCATGGGAGAATATTCAACAAAATCATTCACTACAGAATACCTATGCATCATATGTGAAGTACTAGGGAAGTTATTTTCGTTCTGCAAATATTTGGCCAGCGTTGCAAGCATATGCATATTATTGATTTGATTAAGCAATATGAACAACTGCAAGAATTGTTTCAACAAACATATTGATGGTAGAAACGTATTATGGCGAAACTTCACTGGGGACAGCTTGCTAACATATTATGGGACTAACTCACTTTATCCTAAGAACATAGAAATGAAGAAATGTGTGCTCTCCCCAGAGCTGTATCTTATCTCATCTCCTCTTTAACATATTAAGAAATAATCGGTGTGGAATAAATGGAGGGGTAATGAAATTGACAACATAAGATACAATCGCGTTTACCAGTAATATCGATAAACTACAACTTTCCATGGAAGATGTACAGTAGAAAATCAATTAGGAGTATGGACTTGGCTTAAACATATTTAAAATGGAATGGATGTTGATAAGTAAAAAGTCAACACCTGGCTAACTTTTTTTTTATGCTCGGCACACACACAAAAGGAAAACTATGTTGGGTTAAAAAGGAAAATCCTATACCACTCAACGAGCGTGTGCGAAGATGACGATGGTCGTTAAACTTGAAGCGCTGCGCTGTAGGTTATAGTTTTCGAGTAAGACCAAAGAAAATGTTACTGCGACTTTCTTTGGTAAGACATGTCTCTGAAGTTCATTCCAGAGCGAGGCAGTCCTTCCGAAAAATGATTCCCGTAAGAGCAACGTCCTAGGTGTTTGCAACTGAATCGTATGTTGAGTTCTATTGGCACAACTCTGGGCAGAATCATAAGTACCAGTTCGTTTGAACACCCTCCGTAGTAGTATCGATAGTAAGGAGATAGGTCCGCCACACGCTATTAAGGTCTTTGGCAACTCTGGATCAGCCACAAGACGGACTGCCTCATCTATTCGAATATCTTGAACAAGTGTTTGAGTGCCGAGCTCAACACATGGGAACAGTATTCCAGAGATGGTCTTATCTGGGCCTTATAGAACACAACTTTTTTTGATCTATAGGGTGCTCCTGGCTTTCGTGCTGTTACCTTGGCGATTTCGGTGACGTGGTTACGCCAAGACATGTTGTTTTCTACGTTGACACCCAGCAACCTGATGTATGTGGCCACAGAGGCAGTGTTTGTGCTGTCGTTGCTAAGTCAAGTCCTGCGATGTTTGCTTCTTTTGAGTAGACAGCTGCTTGAGTATTTCTTGTGTTATACTGGACATTGCTTTCCTCACCCCATTCCACGATGACGTTCATATCCTCATTGATGGCAGCACTCTGACTTAACGCTCGCGTTGTGAACGAGCAGCAGTCTTTGGAGTCTGCGACATGAATGAGGATATAAGAGTGATGTCGTCTGCAAAGCTGTGTCCTGTCTAAGAGATAGTTGATATAGAGCACAAATAGTGTGGGAAACAATACACACTCTTAAGGAACTCCAGCAATGATTTTAAATTCCTCTGAGAGGTGTTCATCAATCTTACATTAGTTTGTCAACTAATATGAAGAATATGTGGAATTATATATCTATTACGGCACAGGTAGCCAATGTAAAATTGGACCAGATCATCAAAATAAAGACGAATCGAGCCAGCTTGGGGATGATTCAGTAATAATGCAAAGTCTACTTACAAACGACTATCCCTCTCCCTGCAAATAAGGCTAATCAGGTGCTACGTATTCACAATTCTGCTTTATGTTATAGAAGCGAGAACGATGCCGGCAAACGGAAAAATTGGAAGCTTTAAAATGTGTGTGTATTCTACATGTTACGGTGAATCCAAAGAGAGACCTAAATTACACCAACAATTGGAAAATAAAAGCTGGGTTATCTGGGTTACATAATAAATCATGATAAATACCAAAGTTTACACAATTAAAAATAGAATTCTGTAAACTTTGTAAATACCATCTGATTTAGTAGCTAAATTTAATTTGTAAGAAAACCCCTAACCCGCAAGAGTTCTTGCTGACCCGACGCGTACGTGACACAGGGTGGACATTAAGACAGTTTAGGTTAATTGGGTTCAAAATCGAACATTTCATTTAGAACTACCCTAACGGATAGATAATAAGGGCCAGTAAAATTCTGGCCCATCAGCATATGCTGCATGGGTCAGTCAAACTGTTGCATTATTTATAAAAATAAAACCACTATATCAGCATTCTCTCGACAGAGGATCAGTGTGATCTCTTGCAACAGGATGTTGTCTAATGGTGTGCTGGCAAAGGTTTTATTTTAAATGATAAAAAATGCCCACCATGACGTTTTCCCTGAATAAGAATCCAATTATTAGTGAATATAGCATTAATGGAACAATCTTAGAACAGACTTCTAGCCAGAAGGACCTGGCAGTTATTTTCGATGTTTATCATTCAGGGGGTCACATTGTTGATTGTCCCAAAGATTAATGATGGGTTTATCGTCAAATCCGCCAAACAGTTCAGTGTTGATGTTTGCCTTCGGCTATTTGACAGCCTAATATTACTTAGACTGAAATATGGAAGTATAATCTGATCGCCCGATTATGAAGACTGGTCGAAATCAATAGAGAGGGTCAAGAGAAAATACTTAAACTATGTGTGTTCTTGAAAATGCAGAGATATCACGAATATGCTTTGTTAAACTTGTTTAATAGATTACCACTGGAAAATAAGCTAATGAAAATGTGCTTAATGTACTTGTATAAGCTTCCCAATCACAGTTAGCATTTTCAGTTAATTGTTTTAACACTAGACAGAGGAAAACGTTCTATTTAGATTTTTCGAGAATTAACGTGTATAAAAATTCTTCTATTTATCGTATGTGTGATATTTTCAACACTTATGCTAGCTACATAGCAGTTTCCAGTCTAGAACACTGCTAGAATAGTAGAACAAAAGTTACTTGCTGCTCAAGCTTGGCGGATGATAGTTGGCTAATATGAATGTATCTTCGGATTTATGTAACTGCGTACTTTTTTGTTGTAAGAAATTTAGTTAGAATAGGTGGCATCTGGCATCTGTAAATGGCATTGCTGTAGATACTGTATTGAATAAATAAATAATATATCTTACCTGCACAGCCTTTTAAATAATACATGATAACTTTCTGTGCCATTTTTAATACCTCTGAGCAATCCCATTGGGGTGTCTCCGCGAAGGTTCTCGTCAAATGACATGGTATTTAGGTTTTTCACTGTGATCCACCTGAATATTGTTCTGGAAAGTGAGAAACATAATATACGTATATACTAATAATACAATTCTGGAAATTATGAGATATATTTTTAGTAAGTCATTTATATTTACCTGGCTTTTTCGATATCCGATCCACACCTTCCTACCAACTGTCGTACTAGGTCAGTGAATGATTTTTGGTCTTCTTGAGCAACTGATATAGCTATTTGGTCAACACTTGAAAATTCTACGGGATCGTTATAGACCTAAAATATAATTGAAAAAATATATACATTAATTTGTATAGGCTCACTGGCTCATTTGGCAATAAATTTCACGTAGAAGCTATTACATAACTCAAACTTTCATGTTGGCAATCTCGTTTTCAAGATATAGGGCATCAAAAACGGCTTTAATAGTTATTTATTATACAAAGGAAAAAAGTATTAGATTTTAGCTCGAGGTTGTGTTGCCTCCTGACGCGAAGCGGAGGGAGACAAAAAACCGAGAGCTAAAATCTAATATTTTTGCCGTGTATAGGGAAACCGTTAAAGTAATCAAATATGTGTCAATTAAATTCTGTGATTTGATTTATGTGTATATATGTAGGCACATCCGGGAAAAAAGTAGTCACTTTTTCCCCGGGGAAAAAGTTATTTCATAAAAAGGGATATTTTGTTACCTGGCAACAGAGATAAAATGTCAAACGTTTTTCCCGTCACAGAAAAAATATATAAATGTCCATTTCATGGATTTATTTAGTCTTTGAAATGTTATTAAGTGGTTATTAGGTTAAGGCGCCCGCAAGGCCCTCTCCCTGGAAATTTAAAATAACGCTTAGTATAAAAGTCAATTTCAAATCAGTGAAACATGCATAGGTACCTGCATTATATTGACTATTTTCTTACAATACAACAACAACTATTGAAAGATCTTTCAACACCCTCCCACGTGTAAAAACCTGGTTGAGTTCAATGTCTGAGTAAAGACTCTCTGCTCTCTGGTCTCTGTATGCTTGAGTTCACAGAGAATTTGTAAGTAATAATAAAGAAAGAGTTATTGAAAAAGCAATAAATCGGTTTTCACAAAAGAGAAGTATAACAAATTTCTTACTTTTCTCCGACTAGGAAAACATAGGTGTGTACAATGTACATCCATAGTACATAGTATAATTTTTTGGGTAGAAGATATACAGGGTGTCCGGAAATAGCATCGCCAAATTACAGAGAGTGATTCTACATAAGAAAACATGAACATTTTTTCATATGAACATGGGTCCGAAAATGCATAGTTTCCAAGATACAGGGTGTCAAACTTTTTATAAAAAATCAGTTTTTTATTAATATGTTAAATATGATTTTACTGATTTTGTTGAAATTTGGCAGGGTTATCTGTAGTAATAAGGGGCTAATTTAGCCTTAATTAGATTAAAAATATAAAGCCGAGTGGCGTCCCGGAGAGCATCATACCGAATATTATTGACAAAAAAAGTGTGCGCCGCTGACTTTTCCAAACACTTTATATTTTTTTCGTATTAAGCAACTAAAAATACAATATTTTTGATTCTCAAGTTGTTTTCGTATCTTGCGTCGTTTTCGATAAAAAAAAGTAAAAACCGGTTTATTAAATTTCCAAACTTTTTTGATAAAATCGATATTTTAATTTATATTTTAAATACGCTTTTACCGATTTTGTTGAAATTTAATAGGGTTATCTGTAGTAATAGGCGGCTCATTTAGCCTTTATTAGATTAAAAATATAATGTCCACTGGCGTCCCGGGGGGCATCATACCGCATATTATTGACAAAGAAATGTGCGCCACTGACTCTTTTAAAGATTTTATATTTTTTTCGTATTAAGCAACTAAAAATGCAACATTTTTGTTTCTTAATTTGATTTCGTATCTTGCTTCGTTTTCGAGAAAAAAAAATAAAACCAGTTTATTACAGCGTTTGATGTAGAATTTGGTGCCCTAAAGAAATGTAATAAACTGGTTTTTATATTTTTTCTCGAAAACGAAGCACGATACGAAAACAATTCAAGAAACAAAAATGTTGTATTTTTAGCTGCCTAATACGAAAAAAATATAAACTGTTTAAAAGAGTCAGTGGCGCACATTTCTTTGTCAATAATAATCGGTATGATGCCCCCCGGGACGCCACTGGACATTATATTTTTAATCTAGTAAAAGCTAAATGAGCCGCCTACAGATAACCCTATTAAATTTCAACAAAATCAGTAAAAGCATATTTAAGATATAAATAAAAATATCGATTTTATCAAAAAAGTTTGGAAATGTAATAAACCAATTTTTAGTTTTTTTATCGAAAATGACGCAAGGTACGAAAACACCTCGAGAATCAAAAATATTGTATTTTTAGTTGCTTGATACGAAAAAATATAAAATGTTTGAAAAAGTCAGCGGCGCACACTTTTTTGTCAATAATATTCGGTATGATGCCCTCCGGGACGCCACTGGACTTTATAATTTTAATCTAATTAAGGCTAAATAAGCCCCTTATTACTACAGATAACCCTGCCAAATTTCAACAAAATCAGTAAAATCATACTTAAGATATTAACAAAAAACTGAGTTTGACACCCTGTATCTTGGAAACTATGCATTTTCGGATCCATGTTCATATGAAAAAATGTTCATGTTTTCTTATGTAGAATCACCCTTTGTAATTGGCGATGCTATTTCCGGACACCCTGTATTTCCTTAAGTCAAAGTTACTCTACAGTTAAGATTGAGTTAAAGTCTAGCAAACCGAAACCCGTATAGAGCACACTTTTGAAGAAAAATTGAAGAAAAATTGGGTATGGCATCCCCAAAATTTTCGGCCGAATTAGCCCCCGGCGCCGCGGCGCCTGCGCCGGGCTTTACCCTCGCACCTACTTGCCCTCCCTGCACTTTGACCTGCCGGCGCCTAAAGTTTTTTATAAGCCCTCATTATTTTGCATATTGCTATTTGGGTTAATTCCACTGATCTTTGTATAGATCAGTGGCAGTGTTGCCACATGACTTTGATTTAGGGTAACATATCGATTGCTAAAAAGTAATAGATTTCTGAAAATTGTAATAGATTGTTTTTTCCGTGCCTTGCTACAAATGCATGGGGGCAATCCATAATTTTCGCCATAAAAAATGTCATATTGTATTTTGTAAATTTGTTAACATCTTCTTCGTCACGCTTCTTATTACGAATTTTAAAAAAATATATATAAAAATGGTACCTAAGGAAATTAAAGTGTGTTACTATTTTTACCTGTCCATATGAATAATCAATCAATGCAAAGATTCAAACAAAACTAATAACCGCACTAGAAATCTAGAAAATTAACTAGGGGGAAGTCCATAAAGTGCCGAAAATGTGATGCCGACAAACGAAACAGAAATCGGAATGGATATATTCGAGGTTCAAGTTGGCATCTCTCTATCTCCTTCTTTACTTATGATTCAGTACAGTATGGCAAACAGCAACACAAAGACCAGTTTGCCGGTAAACGGAACATGAGTGTTTAAACAATTTTGGCATCGACTGGGTTTACACAGTAGTAGCAGGGAAGTGTTTGTGGTTGCGTTTATAAAAGTATCTTTAAAATAAAACGTAGTTTTTGTAATTTGTGATAAATACTCAGTTTTATGAAAACGTTAGTAATGGTAACAGATTTGACCGCTAAGGTAATAGAGTCATAGCTGCTTGAAAATAGTAATAGATCTATTACAATTGTAATAGAACGGCAACACTGATCAGTGGTTTATTCATATTAGGTTGCCTTGTACGATCTTTTTGTAACTACGCTTCTAGAATAATGGTCGTTCCTTGGCCTTCAAATAGCAAAAATCTTGTTTATTTTTTAGGAAATAAAAATAATGAACTTACTTGGAATTTACTTAGAGCTGGAGGCGCAGGTGGTGGTGCATGCACCGGATAGGGTTGCGCCTCTTCAGTGTATCCATCGTTGTGGTCCAGGTACAGGGATTCGGCCTGCATATATTCGCTGCGTTTTTCGTTGATCAGTTCTAACATCTCATGGCTTTGTTTCTCTACTAGGGCTGCTGTGGCTGCCCTAAAAAAGCATTCAATATAAAAGAAAAACGCATATGTGTGTATTTAGGTAGAGTGACCGGCCGAAAGTAAGCAGTATAGGGGAAATATTTTTATTATATGAGTTTCTCAAAAGTGAATAATTATTGTCTGTGTTGATAATTTTGTAAAGTTTTAAATGCACATAAAAATGTTACTTAATAAATTGAAAAATATGTTTTAAACAGTAGACGACGAACGTTGTTGTGCTTTTTTTATTAGCAGTATTATGGTTTTGGCTCTATACAAGGTGACGCATCGAAAAGTTTTCACCGAACTTTTCTGCCTTATGATGTAAAAAACAGAAACACTCTTGGTATAATCAGATTCAACCTTTAAGCAGGGGCGGGGCTGGCATTCATCCTAAATATCTTAAATCGAAAGGGGTTTCATGTTATACATCATTTTAAAGGCCATTCAATTACCATATCAATACCACCTAATTTTTTAATTTGCGACGGGCAGTTCTTAAGAAATCAAGGTTAAAAATGGTGTTATCTTAAGAATGTAATAAAACTGATAAAGAATGTTTTTAGTAAACAAGTCGTTCGCAATCAAGAAAAAGTTATAATTTTTTTTGCTATTTTTCCGAAACAATGATTGTGCAGCACCTCTAGACTGCAAATGTATTTAATGAACCGCATCCTGATAAATACGTATCTCATACTTTCGTTCATCAAATGCATTGTGTTACAGAATTTCGAGAAACTGGATCTATGGAAAATAAATAAAAAGGGTTCTTCAAAATCGAATAAGAACTGAAACAGTGAAATAGCTGTTTTGGTGACATCGTCTTGGAAACTACTCTATGTGCTAGAAGACTATGAGATGTTTCAGGCATGCGGCGTACAACCATCCAGAGAATATTAAAATCACATAGATTTAACCCTTATAAAATTCAGTTAGTCCAGGAAATAAACGAAGATGATAACAATCGACGTTATGAGAGAGAAGAGAGAATTATTAACGATCAAGATTATCTTCATAACTTTTTCTTTCTGATGTGTGTTCCTTTTTACTAAATGGTGAAGTTAACCGCCAAAACTGTCCTTATTGGTCTCCAAACAATCCTAAACTTTTTCGTGAAGTTCGCACCCAACGTCCAGAAAAACTAAACGTTTGGCCAGGAATTTTTGGAGATCATATCGTTAGGCCATTCTCTTTACCTGGAAGTCTAAACGGAAAAATCTATTTAGATTTATTAGAAAATGCCATTGACCCAGCTTTAACACAAATAAGTGAGCAAGATAATCGCCACCGTACCGAAGACATAATTTTTCAACATACTACGCGGTACCTACTGAATGGCCTGCACTTTCCCCAGATTTGTCCCCGCTGCACTTTTTTATGGAGTCATTCATGTGTATATACGACACAACCTAAATCACTTGAAGACTTGCGGCAACGTATTGTACACGAATGTAATCTTATAACTCCAGAAATGCTCAATAATGTTAGAGAGCACTTTGAACAACGTCTCTACTACTGTATGGAGGTCGGTGGTGGGAATTTTTAACATCTAAAAAATTGAAATAATTAGCAAGCAAATACGATAACATCACCCTTCAACCTTAATTTCTCGAGAACTGCTTATCCAAAACTAAAAAATAAGGTGGCATTAAAAAGATAATTGAATGCCCTTTAAAATGATGTATACCATCATACCCCATTCCAATAAAAATTTTTAAGGTGAAAGTCACTCCCGCTTAAAGGTTGAATTTGGGGCAGTGATTATACCAAAAAATAAGATTCCCTTGAAATTAAACTTGACGGGTCCGAGAGTTTTTCTGTTTTCTACATCATAAGACAAAATCTCGGTGGCAACTTTTCAGTGGGCTATCCTTTATATTAAAACAATAATTCTAAATCTGCTTTTTTAAAACAAATCTTTTCAAAAGCAAATATGATTCATGTGCAGATATTGTACAACCGTTTTTTTTTCTTTTTATTTATCCTATTTCAGAAATATTTATTTCAAACCTATTCAATTTTCTAAATATTGTTTCCATGCCACATTATTTAATGCATAAAATGCCTATCTGTGTGTGAATTTAGGAAGTTTTTCTGATTTACCCAAAGTAGGTCAGAGCCTCTATTTATGTATGTATTTATACTTCCATTGACCGGTACATGCATTCCGTGACTGGCGTTAATTGGTGAGGAGGGCACTTTCTAAAGTGCTGGGTAAGCAACTCTCCTGCTCGCCTAGCTAGGAACCAGAAAATTTTAAACTCCCACTTAGAAGGTCAGTAGAACTTATTTCTTATTTCTCAAATCATAAAATTTGGAAATAATTAGTTGCGATTTCCTGTACAGGGTGGCTCGAATTCGTGTCTATGTATGGGGAACTCGAAAACCGTAAGAGATACAGTGTCGGTCAAATTAAGGCAAAATTGCGCATTTAAGTGCCTAACAATATGCCGTTTAGAAAGTTT
>MU183065.1:274116-289250 GCA_016904865.1 Pissodes strobi | reverse complement strand
TTTGCCTCCAACTTCTGACCTTACGGTAGATCGTGGATTTTGATTTTCCTAACACATCAGCAACATAAGAGTAAGATCTGCCATCTTCAATCAACGCTACGGCCCTAGCCACATCAGTAGGAGCCATATCACTCATGTTGGAGTTTTAGCAATCTAAATTTTGAATCTGACTTTTGCCTAACTTTGACAAAACCCGATGACATAAACAAAACTGTATTAAGAAATGGTGGCAAAAGATTATACCTGCAATACAGGTGTCGAACAGTACCTCAAATAAGAAGCCAACAAGAAATAAAAACGAAATATGTATCAACAGAAGGTTCATGGGAATAGCTATCAAAGTGAAAATGCGTTATTAAAACACTAATTATTGTTATTGTTGATGTTTGAAATCGTTATTGTGCGTTAGTTTATTCTTGTTGTTTTTCGTTTGGCACGTTGGCCTTTGAATACGCTCCGTTATGCACTAAAGCACACATTGGACCAGTCCTATGCCTGGACCAAGTGTGAAGGAAGGTCTTCGAAAATAACATTTCACAAAATGGAAAACATCGAAGAAACTTTTATTTATCCCTGTATAGGTAACGGTAACACTGTCAGGAATGAACCTTAATGTCATAAAAATTTTAGATTTAATGGTCTCTATAACATGTCAAAGATTAACGAAAATTCATTGACTCTTAAAAAGTAGGCCAATGCACTATTTTTAACAAAACCCTGTTCATCTTAATATTCGAGGTATCCGAAAGAATAAAAAAGAAAATACTCAGAAAAGAACAATCTTTAATTTGGCATTATCGAATGATATCGAATTGCATTCGTTCACTCTACAAAGATTAAGGGAAATTCATCGACCCATAAAAAGTTCTATTTTTAACAAAACCCTGTAGCAGCCTTAATATTTTAAGTATCAGAGTGAATAAAAAAAGAAAATGTTCATAAAGGATCAATCTTTAATTTGGCATTATCGAATTTCATTCGTTCACTCTACAGAGTGGCCCAAAAATTGACAAAATAACATTACTTTCTTTTTAGCCCTGTATATGACATAAGGACCAATTGTTTAAAATCAGCATACCTCTAACGTATTCTTAAAGAACCAGGCTACAATTTAACAAAAAAAATAGGTCAAAAGCGAGTGAAGGGTTCAAGAGAAAATTGAAGTCAAACTTAGTGTAAATTTTGCCCGTTTCCCTAATTATGCCGGTGTGTGTAACTATAATCACAAACTTGGCATTGTTACGTGAAACAGAGAAAAAAGTCAGTATATATGTCGCGGGAGAAATTTGTTAAATATTATTTTTCGGCATACCAGGCAAACTCTTCTCATATTATATGCCATAAATATTAATGACAATGATTTTTTTAGGAAAATAGCAATGTGTTTCTGAACAAAATATGTAGTTTATTTTGTCCATCAACTGTTAATACGAATTATTGCATAGTGAGACCTAGCAGGTAAGCAGTCAATATAGTTGCCAATAAGTAACGGTTATTGTGAATTTTTGAAGGATTGTGATGTTGCTACGTTTCTCTGTAATATATTATTCAGTTGATATCCCAAAGTTACATTCAATACTTCAAAATTATTCGGTATCTAACATTGTGTTTAACATCTTATGATTCGTTTGATTTTCGGTTCTTTCAGAGCAAAATAAACCACACTTATTACCATTAAGTGAGAGAACGTGTTGGCGTTAAGTATGGTTAGAGAATGGTAATTTATTATAAAAGATTATTCTTACCACAGGCTGCATAATATATCTTTAAATTTGCTATCATTTTATATACTTAGGAGTTATAAATAAATTAATATAAATCTCTCTGAACCAAAATACTTGAAAAAGGGTACTTTGCCTTTTCTTGGAACAGTTTCTTATCTTCATCAAATACGAAAATGTACTAGAGTATCGGCTATCGTGCCCTGTTTAGATGTACAAATTTTGATGTAAGTTACTTTGTCCTTCCATTATGTACAGCTCCTTTATTCTTGAGGTGAACGAATCGCTGGCTGAATAAACTTAAAAAAAAATAAATGTAAGTAATTACTTCATGATATTGGGAGAACTGGTACTTATAAAGGATGATCGCGTCTAGAGAATGACCTTTTTCATGAATTCCTGTCTCACCCAAAGCTGCTTTACAGGTAGAGTGTAGGTTGCAATATCACCTTTCTTGTTATAGAGGCAATATTGAGGACAGCATTCAAGCTTTGGTTGATTGAAACTTATTTTGATACTATATAGTATTTTTCTTGCCTGTTTTATAATTCTACGTACACTTTCGAGTTATATTGAAGAGTTAAAACTAGAAATGAATATTTTAGACAGTTTGCTAATGAAAACATAAGACCATATCAGTCGACCGATCCGTTATGTGATGTAGAGCCTTTATCTTCACCAGAAGTGCAACTTCAAGGAGTTATAAGACAACTGGAGTCCCAGAACCGGGAACTTCAACAGATGCTTATATTTGGAAATTACAGTGATAAGGAAATGCGAAAATACTTGGACGAGTACAGGCTTTTTATGGCAGGGAATATAAAGAAGTTAAAAATTTTAAAGGTAAATAAAATACTCGTCAGCTAAATTGGGAAATACAAAACGGAAACCCTGAGCAGAATCACAGTCGCTTATATGTAATTCAAATCTTCTGCATAAATTGATGCTGTGTTTGAGCTGTTTGTGGTTAATTAAACATTGATGGCAAATTATTGTGCTTGTATAGTTTTCCAAAATGTACATGCTGATATTTATTTTATCTTACAATTTTTTTCCTTTTTCTGTACTTCACTGATATTTATTTTGTTTGCAGCACCAAATTAATATTTCGACTGAACATGACGTAAAACCTGTTAGACACCCAGAACCAATTAATATGCCGAATATTCAATCAACTCCTGTAACACAATGTGATATAACGAAAAAATGTAAAAATGCTGGTTTAGACTATAACATGAGCCCAATTACAATGATGACTGAAATAGATGATACTTTTTGTGATGTGGGTAGAGGCAGCAGAAACAGTGCTCAGTCATCCAGCAAATCGACGAATTTTGATGGCTATTGTGCTTGGAATAAAGGTAATATGATAGTATTTAAAAATAAATTTGGTATGTTAATATGGGTTTATTTAAAATTTAATCATTATCCAAATAAATAAAAATATAGAAAAAATTTGTTAAGCATATTAAGAAAAAAATCATGCAAATAAAAAAATAGTATTTAGAAAGTACAAGGACATAAAACACAGTTTGCAAAATAACCGTGTAAATGGGACACTTTTTGTTGTGGTATGCTCTCCTGATTTTGAACTGACTGGAGGAATGCAAAACCTCTCAGTACACATACAAATAATTAATGTGAATATCTTAAAGAGCATTCTGTGCCTTCCGGGGACAAAAAGTTATTTTAAAGGCTCTGGAGCGAAATATGGGTCAGTAAGAGTTCCGTATACACAGGAGGTGCTCTTAACTGGCTTCTGGAAACACACTTTCGTGGCTCCAAAATGTTAACTCTGAGGCACGGCCTGAGGGGCCCTCCTTGGAAGCACATCAAAACTAAATTGTGGAGTGACCTCTAGGATTATCACAGTTCTTTTAGTCCTCTCAAAAGTACGGAACGGATTTACATATTTCCAGCTTTTCTTTGGGAGGGGCTGGAGCCAGCGCTTTCACACTTACTACGCCTCTTTCAGGCCTGCCTGCCTGGCATTATTTATAAAATGTGTATATTTATATTTTTATATTACAGTTTTACAATAATGCAAAATCTAAATCTAAACCGGGTGGTATCAGTTACAATATCGCAAAGGATTTTAGACCCGTTGCTTGTCTTTCTTTTTTTTGAATGCAGATAAGACAATGGAGGCACATCTAGTGAGTGAACCGCTAATGCGAAAATCAATCCACCCTTATCAGCACGTCATATCCACGGATATAACTGCATAGTTTGTTTACCAAGTTAGACTGGACTCTACTGCATGGGAGTGTCCTTTGATATTAAGGAAGTATTTACTACTACCTTCGATTCCATTGGCGATACTGCTACCGGCATACCCAAAATAATGCATTTGAACGGTTTACTCTTGGAGAATCCGCAAGACATTGCTGATGCTTTTGCTGATCACTTTCAATCCAGTTATTCTGACCATTCGATCATTCGTGACGAGTGTTTCACAGAAAACCAAAACGTGGAGTATGGCGGAACACTTGTGCATCATCACTTTACAATTGAGCAGATCTCTGATAAGCTAAAGCAATTAGATTGTTGATTGAGTGCAGGTTTGGATGGGGTACCTCCAGTCTTTCTGAAACAGTGCTGCGAGTCACTAGCAGGACCAATCTGCTCTCCGTTTCAAAGTACCTTCACTAAGGGGGTTTTTCCTTCCTCCTGGAAAGAGTCCACGCTCTTCGCCCTGTTTACAAGACTGGTGACAAGGCGGACTGTAAGAATTACAGAGGTATATCCATGCTATCAGCTCTACCAAAGATTTTAGAATCCATCATCACTGACGAAATCTTTGAAACTTATAAGAATTACATAACTGAGAACCGGCATGGATTCTTCAGAGGCCGCTCAACTTCTACTAATCTAGCCGTCTACCAGAATTTCCTGACAACAAAACTTGAAGCAGGGCACCAGATCAATGTATTATATACTGACTTTTCTAAGGCTTTTGATAGTGTGTGTCGCAAACTTCTCCTTTCAACGTTGGAATTGGCTCACACTATCTTACATGGATCAAAAGCTACCTTTCTGGACGGCGGCAATGAGTGCTAGTTGGAAGTGTCGCCTCAAAAGAAGTTTCGGTACTGTCGGGTATTCCACAGGGCTCCCATATAGGTCCGGTATTCTTCTCATTGTTTATTAACGATATTACGTCTTGTTAACCTTAAATTTTATTCCACAGTTAATAAATCATCTTTCGACATTCAGTCAGATCTTGATCGTGTTGTCTTCTGGTGTGAGAAGAATCTCTTAAATCTTAATGTTAATAAATGCAAGAAGATGAGGTTTTATAAAATCAATAGGCCCATTCAAACAGAATATCATATTAATGAAACAACACTCGAATTCGTATCAACTTTCAATGATCTGGGCGTAATGTTTGATAGAGATCTCTCATTCAATATTGGGGTTTATAAAAAGGAACACATCAAACATGACATACACCAATTACTACCCTTTACAACTGTTTGGTAAGAAGCATTTTGGAATATGGTTGTGTCATTTGGAACCCGAATGTCACAAATCCAGACTGGAAAAAGTCCAGAACAAATTCTCCAAATATCTCCTATTTAAAGATCATAAATAAATAAATAAATAAATAAAAAGTTTGGTGTGGAGGATATCATGCTTGAAAGCAGAATCGTATCATCATCTATAGGTAGTATGGCAATGCGCTTATCCGTTACGAGAAGCTTCCCACAGGGAAGAGTTATCTCTTCCGTTGTTGACAAGTCTGGTCTTGAATGGGCTACTAAATACTCCCAACGCTGATGGAGCGTATGGCCAAAAGATCCGCAGATAATCTTGCGATTTTGGCAATTACCAAACCATTATCAAGGGACTCATATAGAGAACTCTTGTGAGTGTAGGAATGGTACCGCCAACATGGTCTTTAGGTCAATCCAGGTAAAACAGTATTCGTACCATTTTCCTATAGAAGAAGTTTGAATTTGAATGGATTCACTCTCTGCTGGAGCACTGTGTCTCCAGGTCAATTAAATAACTTGGTATTGTCATCCGAGTGCCGATTTGCCTAGATGGGACACGTTAATGTAATCATATAGTATGCTCTGTGGTTGTACCTAGGGCTTAAAACCTCGTATTGCCTACTGGCTTTACACTACACTCGAGAAGGCAAATGATAACATACTGCTCTCTTGTTTGGTGGTCAGCCGTTTGCAAGGTAACCTACAAGGGGCATCTGACCAAGCTACAAATACTTGCCTGCTTGAGCATAAATTGGGCTTTGAGAACTACACCAACCTTAGTTATAGAGGCTATTCTGGGTCTAGCACTTCTACCTTAAATTGTGGAGGAATAAACTCTGAAGGCTTCAGTTCGTTGACTGGGGTCAATGAGTACAGAAGTGCTGTAATCCAGGTCATACGCGGGTCTGATTGAAACTGATCAGATCTGATCTTTTTTTTTTCAAGAAGGGATGCCATGACACTGATTCGAACACTCTAAGAATATGGAATTATCATAACTGGACGGGAGGAGTGGAAAAACTCAGAACCTTGCTTTGGATCTTCCATAACCTAGTGTTATTATGTTGTAGAGGATAATTTCCCATACAATTTTCTTATGATGGACAGTACTTTAAGTGTTGTCCTCGATCAAGACTAATATTTAGAATAGAATAAAATAGAATTCTTCTTAGAATAGAATACTTCTTTATTTCAAATCAATCAATCAGTCAAAGTACATGATACAGTAACTAAAATGAAATGACGTCAAAAAACAGGAGAACATTTTAACACTTTTAGGAATCAAAATAATCCGCTAGGCAGTATGGTTCTAGTGCTATAAGCAGTTTTGTTACCTCACTTAAATTTCTTAAAATTATTTAACATTTTCAAGTGGTTTGGTAGTTTATTAAATACTCTGATACACATGTAAGCAGGATTTCTCTCAGTTAAAGACAGTCTATGTATTGGAAAATTTATATTTTGTGTACCTGTCTCATAGGCAAAAATTAGTGTTGTTTTCAGTGAACGACTCCCTATGTGTGTGTAAAAATATTAGGCATTCAAATAAATGGAGACCATGAACTGTAAAAATTTGTTTTTCTCTAAATATACCTAGACACGATTGTTGATAATCCATTTTGTACATGATTCTTTTGACTCTTTTTTGTATGATAAAACGCTTGAAATATTCCCTGATCCCCAAAACATTAGACCGTACCTCATGATAGATTCAAAATTTGCATGGTATAGGGTTCTCATTGCCTTTATATTTAAGTATTTGGATGTGATTATAAAGCCATAGCGAATCCTGCTTAGATTGTTACTGACAAACTCCACATGTTTGTCCCACCTCAAGAACTGATCAATATATACACCCAAAAATTTGGTATATCCTGAAACTTCAAAGTCTTGGTTGATTAAATGCATCGTTGGAGGCATGACCTTATTTGATCGGTTTGTTCTGAATACCACAATGTTTGTTTTCTGATCATTAAGAACTAGTCCATTTTTATCGAACCATTGTTTTGCCTCACGAAAATATTCATCAGTTGTCGAGATGAGATCAAATACATGCTCTTCACCAATAACTATGTTGGTATCAACAAACTCAGTTATTCCCACCCTAGAATCATTAATTAATTGTGACAAATCATTTATAAAGGTTATAAATACAAGTGGTCCTAATACACTTCCCTGGGGGATCCCTATTGTAGTTATACATGTATCGGATGTAACATTTACATGGCCTTTAATAATTTGCACTCTTTGCTTTCTCCCTGAAAGGTAAGATTCAAACAATTTTTTTGCATTTCCTCTTATTCCATATCTGTCACATTTTAAAATAAATAACTCCCGGTTTAGGCAGTCATAGGCCTTACATAGGTCCAGAAACAAACCTAAAGCAAGCAAATCATTTTCAATTAGCTCTATTTTTTTTTGTGAATTGGAAGATTGCCGTTTGAGTTGATCTACCCTTAAGAGAGCCATGCTGACCCTCAATAAATATATTGCACTCTGCAAAAAAAATTACCACCATTTTGCACATGATATGCTCAAGTATTTTTGAAAAGCAATTTAATATACTAATATGCCTATAACTATTCATACTTTCTTTGTCACCCTTTTTGAATAAGGGCTTAATCACTGCCATTTTCAGTTGTTACGGACAGATGCCATACTTAAAAGAGTTTCCAACTATGTAAGCTAGAACTTTCCTTACTTGGTTTATCAAAAGCTTTACATTGCAAATCGGTATGCCATCCTTCCCACTACTGAGTTAGTTTTTTAGGCTGCTTGCTGCCTCAACTATATCAAACTCCCTTACCGAGCCACAGTAAAAGGAAGAATCATTGTGGAAAATATTCTGAGGGTCAAATTGTCTTGGTAAATGCCTAATGTAAATAATTAGGCACAACATTTATTAAGAAATTATTAAAATTATTTGCTACATCTATTGGATTGCCTTTAATTTGGCATTGCTCCTTTTTAAAATGTTTGCCTAAAATTTCATTGCATATGGATCACATTGTTTTATCTTATTGTCAGATTGAGCAATTTTTTGTTCATATAATAAAGATTTATTTTTTCTTAGTAGGCTATCATACTCTTTTTGTGTATTATTATATTGTTCCCTGTACTGAGGATTATATCTACGTAAAACTAAAAAGATATCTAATCTATTTTTACATTCATTTACCAATGAGTCATTAAAAACCTTATTCTTATTGACTCCCTTACCTAACATAATTTTTAAAGGGAAACACTGATTAAAAGCTTTTAAATATAAATTTATGAAGGTGTTCCACTGGTTAATAACATCATTCCTACTTATCTCAAAAATCGGGTCCTAGTCTTGAAGGCTCAATAATGTCAAGAAAGTAAATTTTTCTTCATCGCTAAAGTAGCGTCTATAAGTATGACCTATATTTTTATTTTCATTTTGGGCAGTAAAAATGAGCATTTGGGTTTTGTGATCTAATTTATCAAATACGCAACTTTGCCAATCTGAAATATTTGTAAAAAAATTGTCAATACAACTATTTAAGCGAGTGCATTCAAAAATTGTTTGCTTTAAATCGAAAGTACCTAGCAGAGAGGGTAATTCTAATTTTCTTGGATTGTTTTCTAATAATTCTATGTTAAAGTCCTACTTCTAACTACTAATTTATCATCTTTACAAATTTCTATTAAAAGCCTTTTCAATTTATTTATGAAGACTTCAAATAAACCTGTGGGAGGCCTATATATTGACACTACCGTCACTACCCCTTTATTAAAGGTACTAAACTAGCGCACTCAAAACAACCTTCCTCTAAGATTTGCACCAACTTTTTGTTTTCTCTCCATTTTACGTCAGCTCTTACATATACTGCTGATCCTCCATAAGTAGTTTTTCCTAGGTTATGTTTTCTGCAAAAGGCAGAAGCTAATTTGAAGTTTTTTAGTGTTAGGTAGGCTAAAACATCTTGTGATTTCCAATTCTCTGTAATGCATGTGATTTCCAATGCTCTGTAATGCAATGTAATAGTTCGAGGCTAACACTCAATTGCTGGATGGACCTTGAGCGAACACAGTAAACCTGATATGAGTTCTGGGTCACAGAGGCATCCAAGTGCACACGAATTGTCACTGGAAGATAGTAGGGCCACTTTCGTGAAACTTGAACCTGTGCTGTAAGAGCCAGGATTAGAAATTTGTCTAATGACTAATTCCGTTATGAATGGGTCGATTGTGATGAACTTAGACACTCCAGAACTCTTGTATCTTTAACCCCCCAGTGCGCAGTAATGGGTAACCTGCGTAAATTAAACAGTAAGCAACTTAGATCCATCACCGGTATTCTGATTGGTTAACTATCACTTGCCAAATATTGGGCTCAACAGTGAACCAAGTTGAGCTTTCATGCTAAAGTGCTAACTATGATGATAGAATGTACTCTAGTAAGCATAAATGCCGCGCAATACGGGCTCCCCTCCTAATTGTTCTATTATAAAGATAAATTAACACAATGCAATCAGAATATGCTTGCAAATACTTTTTAAGACCCAAATTTCAAATTTACTTTACTAACGGTATTAGTATTGAATGCTACATTACATTATCAGTTTTTATACTTTATTTGCTTTCCAAAAAGGTGCTTTTACTGTATTAATTGATAATATTGCAATATTTAAATTTGAAATAAAACTATTAAATAAAGGAAATCATACTTTATTGTCTGGAATAAAAAAAATACCACATATACCAATTTCCTAATAGGTATTTACGAAAACAATATTTTAGGCTATCAGACTCCAAACCCTATACCAGGCATGACAGAACCAAGAGTCAATATTGATGTACCAAGATCGCCTGTAAAATTATTACACAACGATTTGGATGAGGCCCTCGCAAGGCTTCAACAGATATTGGCAAATAATTTTTCTTTAGAGGACTCTCTTCATAATGTGGACAACAATAACCTAAAGTATGCAGTAACAGAAGTTGAGGGAATGTTAACTTCTATTATAGATAATGTAGAATCAAGTAGGTGTAATTCAGCTTTACCCGGTACTTCAGGTAGGACTAAGAGTTAGTCTCGCATATTCAAAAACTCATTTTAATATGCATCATAAGAAATAAAAACGCAAAATGTGTTCACACGACCAGTATACGGTTCTGACCCCCTATTTTTCAACTAAGCCGGAAACAAGAGGCTGTTATGAGTTTATTTGTGTATATAATAGCTACCCTTGTGTAGACGTGTTTCATGCGGAGAGCACGTCGCGTATTCATATACCGTATATACGACGCAACTTTATATATCGAACCTGCATGATTGGTTTCTGATCGTGTTATTTATAATCCAGAAGTCTCAAAAAATCGTAAAATTTAATTAATATTCTAGGAAGAAAAGTTTAAAAAATATCACATAACGATCTCTGGCAAAAGGGACAGTATATGAACGTTTTTAGGTAAAATTTTCATCATTGATACAAAATTTTCATCATTGATACAATTTTTATTTTCAAAAATGTTTTTAATTATATGTTTTGTCAAACCCGGAGTCTTTTTGACATCAACCACAAGATATTTTAGATACAAGTCTAGTTAAGTAATAATTATTTCCTGGTAAGTCTTAACATATACCAGCTAAGGCATGTTTCTTGCAATTATCGACGTCTGTTGCAAACGTGTAGGTACTCGATTCATTGGTGATATTGTAAGAGCAAAAGAATGTGACATTTGTATGATGTTACAAATTTTTGCCTTTTTCTCCACTTCAATCTACGATTCGTTGGAAAATAGAGCCACTCCGGCTCTGGCTCAAGGGTAAACAGCACAAGTGCTAGTTTAGTGACCCTAACGAAGCTGAAAAACGTAAAGAAACTGTTCTTGACAACGGGGCAGATTTATTCCTCGAAACGTCGACCGTTTTCCAGTTTCATTTAGGTTTTTCAGCTTCGTTAGGGTCACTAACACTTTACATCCTGGAGCCAGAGCCGAAGCGGCTCTATTTTCCAAAGAATCGTACATTGAAGTGGAGAAAAAGGCAAAAATATGCAAGATAAACATGAATTCTCCACAACAATATAATTTTCATTTTCTATTTTACCTACTAATAAACTGCTCGTCAAAGAAAAACGAAAAAAAAAACACAATTTTTGGATCATTTTTAACCCGCTATAGTTTGAAAACGAATTTGCGCATTTCTATGAGCATTTCAGATCCTAAAAGGCCGTTTTATTGAGATTTCACGTCAGAATGCCACTTTGGACTAACACGGATATTTTGATATTATACAGGGCTGAGAAGAAAATACATAGTCCCAAAATTAAAAAAGGTTAAGCTGTTGCATTTGAGACAGTACTTATTTGTTGTAGTACATAATAGGCGCGATTTGAATTCCAAGTCAATCTCGAGACGTTTTGTCAGTTTTAATGTAAACCTAAGTAATAATAGCTTTATTCATTAATTTATTTATGTATAACCGATATGTGATGACACCCGGTACGATTATGTTGGCTGAATCTGATTCAGCTCTATTTTTATAAATGAAATATTCTGCATTTAAGGTTATAATAAAACTACTATAAAAAACAATTTGATTGTAAGGATGTTTTTATATTTTGATATGATTGAATTGTCTCAGAACAAAGCCGCTTGGCATTTTCCCATGTTCCCATTCGTAATATAAAATTAAATAATTAGGTTTAAAAAATTAAAAGTCCCGTGTTGTGACATCCTGTATAATTGAAAATATTTTCGAAAACTGCCCTGTATCAATGCTAAATTATCATCTAAAATATTTTGTAATAGTCCCTTTTATGGTACATACTCTTGCATTTCTTCAACCAATCCTTCAATTTCTTCAAACGATAAAAGGTATATGAAGTGAATCTGTCATAGGAGAAGATGTATTGTATGTGTATGTTATTAAAATATGGAATATTATTATATTATATATGTTAATATTACCGTGTCGTAACCGCAAAGTGGAAGTTGTAACGCAAAGATCTTGAAATTGTAGCATACGTTTTATTCAAAAATGCGTTTCATATTGAAGAGCGGGTCTAATGTTCATTTGTAATAATTTTTGTTGTTTTTTAATATAACTAGGTACTTTCTACACGACTTTCTTATGGATGCTAGAATCATAGGCCAACGGCTTAGTCATCATCAGTTGTTGACATTTATAGTAGAGTGCTACTTATAACTTTTTTTGACTTGTGTGGGCACCTCGGGGTTACAAGCTGAAATTTTCACAGGATGAAGGTTTTATTATATTAATTCAAAATCCGAAGGTAATAAAAAATCATAACGGGCAAAAGGGCAGTATACCTAAAAATCGAGATTATTATATGAACGTGTAGGATATTAAATTATGAATGTTTTCATATAAAATTCATCTACATTTTTGTACGAATTATATTTTTTATCATTGCTTGAAATATGTAGACTACATTGGCCCTTACGGCAAAATAAATAAAAAAGGGAATTATCTCCCTTCGAACCTGGGCAAAATCTGATTGAAATATACTCATTTTTGTATTCACCTCGCATTCTCTCCGAAATGACGGCTCAAATCAAAAATTTTTATTCTTGCAAAAAGTTTGCCTGAAGTATTTAGAATACATAAGTGCATGAATACATTTTTTTTTTCTCAAATGGTAATGGAAGACTAGAATTAAATGTAAAAAAGTAATTTTGTTCTAGCCGCGACCGTCTGATCTCGCGCTTCCCGAGTACTCTCGTATCTCACTTTTTTTCATAGCTTCCTCTCTCTCGCGCCTATTGTACAATACAATAAGTGCTTTTACACCATTACGGGTTAGAATACTAATAATAATAATAGCTATTATTAATTAAATAAAGTCAATGAAGACATTTTCGATTATACTGAAATTTATTTTTCCTGTATGCTGCTAGGTAATAAAGAAATAGAAAAAAAAATCATATACTTAATGCAACTGCTATTTAAAAAGGACTAGCTTTTATTCAGAATAGAATAACTCAAAATGTAAAAAAAAACGATATAATATCAAAATATATTTATCTTCAGTTCAGTTCTTCAGGAATAGACATAATGACTTCAATATTGCCTTCCAGTAATTTTTTTGCATGATCCTATGCAACCTATTTAATTTCTTCTACGTCTACAAGCTTGCTTCCATACAATCTAATAAAACATTATTTGATTAAGTTTTATTATGTACCTATATAATCTAATAATAATTTACCTTTTTTTACATCCATATGCAATAAATACTTTTACATCCGAAGGAAATGCTGGTGTTGTTAAAATTGGGGATAATTTGGAGATCAGCTGCCTCCTCAAATTTCCATTCGCATTCTGTCACCTCTGGTAATAGGGGATTTGGTTCTAAAGAACTGAAGCACACCTTAGTTTGATAATGTGCTCTCATACTGCGAAATTTTAAACTATTTTTTGTAGGGGCTAGTTTTTTCAATTAGCGATGAAGAGGCCAATAGTGTCCTGAAAATATTAATAGACGAAATGTTTGGATTTGTTGAAAATAATTTTATGATAAATTTCTTTATGTTATTGAACATGCCATCTGAAAATTCCTGGACCCAATACCGTCTAAATTTTCCTAATACCGTCTATTTTTCCTAATCCTGAAAACTGGCTGGTTGTATGACAACCCGTTAGAGCATGAAATGCAGGTAATTGTTTTGCAAGTTTTTCTTGTAGGTTGATATCATGAACGGCCACATATCGCACCGAATTTCCTCTTCCACATTTTACCCCAAATTCTCTAGAAATATATATTCTTAATATGTACCAGAAGTACAAGTACATCAGTGTCATTGGAGTCCACTATGCATGTCAAATAATACATACAATATTTAGCAGAGAGTATAATGCAACAAAATCCTAGTATCAGCTTCTTCGTGACTATAGAGGATAGTAATTTGTTGTCAATGGGTTCGCAATTTGTTTTTTTATCAAAAATATTGGTAAATCCCCCACTATAGTTGCGAACTTGAAATTCGTTTTATGAGAGTGCTCGTTCAGATAAAAAGTTTGTTAACTGTTTTTTTTAACTAAAAACAGAGTGGATAAATAAATTCCACTGTTTTGGATGTAAAAAGGTAACTTATTATTAGATTAAATCGGTACATAATAAAACTTAATTAAATAATTTCTTATTAGATTGTATGAAAGCAAAGCTTGTACACGTAGAAGAAATTAAATAGGTTGCATAGGACCAGCAAAAAAAATGCTGGAAGGCAATATTGAAATCATTGTGTCTATTCCTGAAGAAGATACAGACACTGAAGATAAATAGATTTTGTTATTATAAAGATTTTTTACATTTTCAGTTTTTCTATTCTGAATAAAAGCTAGTCTTTTTTTAATAGCAGTTGCATTAAGTATATGATTTTTTTTCTATTTCTTTATTACCTAGCAGCGTATAGGAAAAATAAATTTCAGTATAATCGAAAATGTCTTCATTGACTTTATTCAATTAATAATAGCTATTGATATTATTACTATGCTAACCCGTAATGGTGTAAAAGCACTTATTGTATTGTACAATAGGCGCGAGAGAGAGGAAGCTATGAAGAAAAGTGAGATACGAGAGTACTCGGGAAGCGCGAGGTCGGACGGTCGCCGCTAGAAGAAAATTACTTTTTTACATTTAATTCTATTTTTCCATTACCATTTGAGAAAAAAAATTATTCATGCACCTATGTATTCTAAATACTTAAGGCAAACTTTTTGCAAGAATCAAAATTTTTGATTTGAGCCTTCATTTCGGAGAGAATGCGAGGTGAATACAAAAATGAGGATATTTCAATCAGATTTTGCCCAGGTTCGAAGGGAGATAATTCAATTTTTTGATTTATTTTGCCGTAAGGGCCAATGTAATCTGCATATTTCAAGCAATGATAAAAAATATAATTCGTACAAAAATGTAGATGAATT
>MU183065.1:203508-230239 GCA_016904865.1 Pissodes strobi | reverse complement strand
TTGAGATAATTTCTATAGAAGGCAGAGAAGGAATTGTGCCAGAGGCTGTTTTATAATTACAAAATACTTCATATTCGTTTTGCTATTGGTTGACGAAAATAGAAAACAAACATATTAAACTACACTGTGATTTGTTTGAAATAGTCTCGAAATATCATCATGTGACGAAATATAGTCTTTTTGCATATTGCTTAACCGCAAGGATCACTATTTTTAACTATATTGATAAAACTAATAGTCTGTTAAAATAATAATCACGATGGTGACTAAATGGAATATCCTGCCCACGTCTCCCTCTTAACCCCCGCATTCACTAGATTATAAGATGCAAATTAAATTACCCAAACTAACCCAAATATTAGATTTCTTGGTCCTAATACATTGCAGATGATACATTCATAGGATATTTGTAGATTTTCATAGTTTTGTTGTTTTTGTTCCAACTCTTTCTTCCCACTGTTATGGAAGAAAGTAATATTAAGAGAAAGAAATGCCAAAAAAAATTATGTAGAAATAACGCAATGTGAAAAATTTTGTGTATGATTTTTTTTTAAAGAAAAGACTTTGCATATAAGTTTGAAATGTTTAGCGATTCAGAGTTAAGCTTTGTATCTTACCAAAACGAGCCAAAACTAATTGATTTGATTAGGTTAGTTACTAAGTTTTGAATCATTGAATATGAGCACATTCGAAAATATTCTAGTTTTTCGTTGGAAGTTGCCAAACAAAAATTCGTTCACTAAAGAGAAAAAAGCAGGAGTAATAATCATTAGAAATTGGCAAGGCGATTTCAAAAGAAGTGGGTATGTATTGAAGGAAAGATACATATGAGCGTAAAAATCCTGTCGTTGGAAAAAAACATAGACGGATGCTGCAGAAAAGAAAAATAGATGAAAAAAGAAAACGCGACACTTTCCTATTACCTTCTTCATTAACCGTATCGAGCGACTTAAATTTATTAATTTAAGTTTGGATTAAGTAATATCTGAATTTCATTTATATACGTGCTGTATCATGTTTTTTATATTATTCATTTGAATCTGTAATAATTAATTAGAACTAATTCACTTCCTGGGTTTTAGTGTGTGACCATTTTCCAGTTGTGGCTGCAATAATTAACATCGATATTTAGAATTACAGCTTATAGTTAATTACCCGACCTGAAGACCCAAAGAATCCAAACTGACCCAAAATTGGAAATTTATTGTAAAATTCAATTTTCGAATCTGGCTTTACCGTATGACAGTGCTTTATTTACTACAAGAATCTAGATGTATTAATTCTTAACAATACAAGAATGAAGAGTCAAATATACAAATTGTTTACTATTTCCGCATTCAAAAGTGATCAAGTTAAGCTCGAAAGTTTCAAGGCATTAAATCGTTGTTTTATAGAATTCTTTTACTTTGTACCGATATTTTCCACCTGAAACTATGTCATATTTGCGAATACGGATAGATGCAGATGCATCGATGATCTCTTTCTATGGTCAGGTTTGCAACATATTTATCCTCATTCATGAATTCTTCTCACAATGTATCTGACACACATTTGAAATCCGTGGGTAACGAATTAGGAATTTGTTCTAAAAATGCGCCGCATAATATGTCCATCCCACATAAGTCCACGCAGCAATGACGTATTGAAGTTCCATACGATCCACATGACGTCACATATGTAGCGGTGATCGGCTTTATGTTGTTGCGCCATATATGGCCGCCTTAATAACCAAGTCTAAGTAATATTATTAATAAATAATAATGTTTTTCTGTGTCTGTTACATTCAGAAAATTATTATCGTAGGTGCGCACTCGACCATGAGAATTACTGGTATAAAAATCGACAGTGGCGTATAGCAAAAAAACACAGAATTATTATGCGTTGCAGCCGAGTATTACACAAGTATGACTTATTGGAGCATAACCCAGGAAGATCACCTTGCGGTACAATTAAGATTGCGATAAAAATGGGAAATATGCATAGGTAATAATTATTATTATTTAGATATTTATATTTCCAGCTATGATTTCGTTTACGAAAAAAAATATTTATTTAAGCAAAGGATTACGTAGCTGGAGAAAAGGATCATAAGGGTCGGCACTTGGCCACTAAGTCGAATATTTACACAAATACCTAGATATTCATAGTTTGGATTCATCGTAATCCTCGACACTTTCAATACATTTGCGCCCTACGAGGCACCATATTGTCACGACTAACAACCGTCCGAACGTTTTTGTGCTACCCTATAGAACTAGCCGCCGTGCCCCTCGCTTCTCTATCTGTATGACTCATCGCCCGGCCGGTCGCGAAGTTTCAGGATCGCTGGAATTGTCTCGATGGCCTCGTCGAGATCATATAGAGTGGCCTCGGAATACTTCCTGAATATTCGTGATAGATTTGAGATTATATATAAGCAGACCTAAGGCGAATGTTAGTTAGTTCAGTTCAGTTAATCATTGAGTGTTGATATTAGTTGTAAAGTTATAAGAGTAGTATAGAGTGTTAAATTGTATACAGTGGTAGTGAATAAAGAGGGTATTAGCTGAAAATAGCAAAGTTGTAATTCTGTTAAGAACCCACGGGAAAAACGTAACAATATGATTGTATCGGAGTCTGAAAATCTAAAGGACTACTAAAAGCTACACTTTTATTACTGTGGTAGAGCTACAGGTAATTCAGGTGAAAAAATATCTTGTTATGTCACGTACAATGGTGGTACATTTGTTTTTGGGTCCACATGTATGGAAACTAGCTACAATAGCACCAGTTTTGTGAATGATGAAGAAATAAAAAATATTTCAAATTAAATTCGCCGAGTTCTACATCTTTCTTTAAACGTATATGCTACACAGTACTCGTGCAATTAACAAACTCGGCTTAATTATCTGTAAATTAATAATTTAATATTGAACGAAATCGAATATTGCTTTGTAATATACATTGAAAGCATTATAATGTATAAGCCACTTTTTAAACATCTATCCAAACACATTATAGAGTCTACAGTCCGATCCGGTTCGGTCTAAATAGAGAGTTGTTTACTTACCATTTATCAGGAATTGCACATCTCGAAAATTAATAAACAGTGTATCTATGTTACTATGACAACACTTTTACCTCCGCCGGCGGAAAAGTGAAAAGTAAAGCTCCGGCGGAGGAAAAACGAAACTTCACGGCCGCCTACACAGTCGAGTAATGACGGATTTACTGACGTTTGAAGAAAAAATATATTACCTAGACCATGAGTTCGTTCTAAAATTCCATGGTTTTCATTATTCTTATTACTAATTATTTTTTTTAACTCTATTGTTTCTCATCACATTAGTGTCGAGGTTCCTAGTCGAAACGGTTCACGACAAGTCTCTACCGCTATTGAGGTGACTTCTAACTATTGAACAAGTTTGAAGAATCACCGAGTTCTGGAGCTGTATGTAGGGTTGAGGATGGAGTTGAAGTTTCAGTAGGCTTTATTATTATTTTTATTATTAGCTCAGCAACAGATGGCAAGGCTAATGAGTTGCACTAATTATCGGACGGCAGATCAGCATGTAGTACAATTGGATCAATGGTTGTCTAGCAGCTCACCACTCCATCAGAATGGTCATTCCACTCACGCGCTATGCGGTTTTTAAGAAAGATTCTTCTTGGCAGGTTGTTGTATCTTTCTGTTGATAGCCTTCATGGGTGTCCCCTCAGATTGATGTTTCTGTTTGTGTGGAAGAGATCGGAATACACCGAGTAGTGACTCTGCAGAATCTTTAATGTTTCTATTAGATCAATTCTCTTTCTTCGGTCACTAAGTGAGGTACTTGAGTCTTCCGAGACGTTCTACACGGGGCAAGTGTTCAAGGCCGTTGCGAAGTTTGATTGCACGACGCTGCACTCTTCAAGTAGGTCTGAATTTTTGATAGAGCCCATCACAATTGCGCGTTCCGAGATGGGTCCGATCAGATGTAGATTTCGTATATTTTCAGAAACATTTGCTTGCTAATGAGGTAGAATATATTTCAAACTCAAGATATAAGAGAGTTTGCTGATTTCACAGCCTTGGTGACTTGGCTTTTCCATTTAAAGTCCTCTCGGATTACTATCCCCCGATCGCTATGCTGACTTGTGGTGGCTAACGCCAGGTCGTTGGAAAAATATCTCGGCGGATTGCTCCTGCACTTATCAGTACTTAGATTCAACATCCAATCACCAGTTCCTTCATCGAGTCTGACGAGGCCGTTTGTTAGGTCTCCATGTTGGTAGAAAGGATCAGTAAAAAGCTTGGTATCGTCAGCGAAAAAACTGGTTGCACACGTCATGCCCTCGGGAAGGTCAGATATGTAAATGAGTTACAGAAAAGGAACTAAGACGGAACCCTAAGGCAAGATGTCGGTACTGAGCGGTAGTACCGATATCTTCGTCGCAATTTTGCTATCTATTCGGACTTGATACTCTCTGTTAAAGCGATATTCCTCTAGCTACTTCAGAAGATTGCCTCTCACCCCGTTCAAGTTTGTACAGAAGACGAGCGTGCAGAGCAGATGGGGACAGTGTCAAATGCCTTCTTGAAGTCCAAAAATATTACCTCAATGGGATAACCACAGTCAATGGCCCTAGTCAAGTGTCGCGATTTTATAGAAGATTAGATATCACTGACATTTTGGGTCGAATGCCGTGTTGAGTACTTAGTCTCTCGCGATAATGGATCAGCAGAAACTCTGTAACTTCCCAGGCGATGAACCTCTCCATTTTTTGTAGAGAACAAATGTCAGACTAATAGGGAGATAGTTGGTTGTTAAGTTACTTATAACTTTTGTGAGTAGAACCCTCAGTTCTTCACTGCGGTTCTTCATCCCATCAGGACCGGGGGCGGATTGCGATTTTAGATGCTGCAGGGCTTTGCCCACGTTGCTTGGAGTGTAGGTGATTGAGGATAAGCTGGCCAGGGTTCTGATGTTTGGAGGCAACGACGGCACGTTGTTAATTATCCCGGACATAAACGCCAACTATTGGGCGAATAGGTCGGATCCCTCTGTGGATCTGAGGTCACCTCAACACGATTTCGCAATACGAAACTCTGTACTTTCGAGCTCTGTACTTTCGAAATGAGATAATTATTGAGATATTTGTAGAAGTTTTTCGGCCCACCGCCGCCGTTCAGGATGCTACTTTCACAGGTTTTCGAGTTGCTTTGAGTTTCCGATTAATTTCATTTTTCAATGAGTCTTAATTATGGTCATTTTTAAGGCAATTGTATTCTTTGTATATGTGCCAAAGCTTTATTTTTTTATTTACTTTCATGATATGATGTTTTTGCATCCTTGGCTTATTACAATTTTTTTTCTCCTTCCTGATGGTTATAGGTTCGGTTCTGATCTTTTCAAGGAGGTTTGACAGATAGTCGTATAGGAACACCCTGATGGTCTCATAGTCAGCTGCCCATTAATTGAGTTGGAAAAATTTCACAGACAGAGTTCTGCCACCGCCTAGGTGGCCCTTAAAACTACGTGATTACTCTCGCCGATTGCTGACGTAGTCCTGATGTCAGTTATCAGTTTTTCTTCGAATACCAGGACGAGATTCAAGAGAAAAGGGCGGTTACCATGTGTGTAGTAGTTTTGGAATAAGTGAGAGTTACTGTAACTGTCCAGAAATTCTTCGGAATGGGTTGGCGAGTCCTCCAAGCTGCAAGTTCATCTTCGGGAAATTAAAATCCTCAAATATAAGTGTTGAGAGGGTTGCATTTTCATCATATTTAAAGCATTATTCCAGACCGAAAGAGTTGAAGAGGATACAAACCAAATCAAGAATATTTTCACAGAGTATTAATATTTATGAAATAATATTAGAACAGCATGCATCAATTGCAATGTAGGTGTGCAAGGTGCATTCAGGCTTCAGGTCTTATTTGAGACTAATCTAGATAGATTTTGTGACTGTGCAATAACTTTTTCAGTCATACCAATAAGGTTTTAGGTACATCCCGGGCTACGGCTCGACCTAGAAGGTAATCAATCACTCTTTCACCGCTTGTCCACTTCGGTCAAATGGCTTTTGCACAGAAACTTAGCGTAGCTGAAAAGCTCTTAATAATAAATAAAAAACGTCAAGAAAAAGAAGGACAAAAATAATATGGGCCTTTACAGGGAATGGTGGTGGATTCCTTCCGTCTTCTTCTTCTTCCTCTTACCACTCCATAAATCTGAATTTCTCATAGTTGTCAATGATTTATTTAAGGAATTGTATATTTATAACATATTTAACATAGCGTAAAAATTTTATGGTCATATATTATATTTTGCGTTAGAAACACTTTATTCTAAAGTATTTAATATCTTAAAATTGCTGTGACGCCTTTGCCTTATTGTAGTGACCTTATACTTGGACATCATCGTCGGCGTTGATGTAGGCAGACCAAAATACTGATTATTGATTATACTGTTTGTTTACCCACTGACAATCGGTATAAACTTAACTTAAGAGAATCTAAGAATGTTGATATTCCTAAATAAGTTACATTTTCGTGGTCACAAATAAATTGTTGATATAGGATATAGTTACGTTTATTAGTCCAATAACGGCGTCGTAAAATAGGTGTCAACCTCGAAGCAAATTAGGTAGAAGATTTTATTTTTTTATCTTGCATATATTGTCGAAAGTATGCCGAAACCAAGTTTTCGACCTCCTGCACCCTTGGCGCAACTAACTGTAACACTAAAACCTCAAACTTTGGTACTTTTTCAGGATTTTCAGCTATAACTTCTTTTCTATACGTTATATATAGCAGTGGCACACACACTAAAGGGAGATCCTATGGCGCTCGACAAGCGGTGTGTGTGTGCGAAGATGTTGATTGATACGGTTCTTGAATAGTTGTAGGTTATAATTAAGGGGAAACAGATGTCCTGGGAGTGAGTTCCACAGTGATGTGGTGGTGGTGCAGTGCGCCAAACAAAGCAGTTCTTGTAAAGCGATGTTCTAGGTGTTTCCAATTGTACGATGAACTGGTGCGCTCTTGCCTTCTGTCGTGACTGTCTGGCAGACGTTGCCAGAGGCGGGATGAGGCAGGACAAATCCTGAGAACATCTGCCGTGAAAGTATTTGTAAAACAGGGACATCTCGGCCACATGTCTGCGGTGTTCCAGACTATCCAGATTCCGGGTCAACTCCGGGTCGCCGACGAGACGCACGGCTCTCTTCTGAATGGAATCCAGCAGCTTTGGTGCGGCACCTCAGATGTGTGAACAATATTCTAAGCACGGTCTTATTTGCGCGTTGTAGAGCAAGAGCAACTGCTGCGGTGAATACAATTTTTGTTGCACCAAGCTTCTGGGAGGCTGATTTTGCGATGTTAGCATCGTGGTCACGCCAGGCCAGATTGCTGTTGGCCGAGACACTCAGCAGTCCGATTGACGAGAATGAAGGAATGGTCGATCCTGCCATAATGATGTCAAGGCCCGCCGCGCCGTATTAGCCCTTTTGGTAAACGTGGCTGCTTGGGTCTTTGCTGCATTGAACTGGACCAAATTTCTATCGCCCCAAGTTTGAACTTTCTCCAGGTCTTGATTAATTCCTGTAATCTACTCTTGTCTGCGGTGATAAGTCTCAGTCGCTGGTAAAGGTTTTTCTGATCTAAATTTTTGAACACGTATTCCTTAACGACTTGCTAATATTTGAGGGTGTGAGTCCTAGGTAATTTTATGAACAAAAGTCCATATGTACATACAACGGCTTAAATTTTCTAATTTTTATTAACATTGATATTGATCAGTGGCGCCTCATTGGATTGAGGGAGGGCACACACAGTGGCGGATTTACCCTAAGGCCCGGTAGGCCCGGGCCTAGGGCGGCCAGATTTAGGGGCGGCCCCAATAGTGTCAAAAATAGTATATTACGTACCTAGGCCAGTAAAGTAAAAAATGTCTCAGATCACATGTAATTGTCGGCCGAAGCAAAGCTGAGGTCAACAAACATGTGATCTGAGGCTTTCTTATTTACTGGCCAAGGTGTGTATACTGTATAAAAGTTGGCAATAAAGTAATTTCATTATGTAATCGCAATTATTTTGTCGAAGCCAGACACGAATGCAAACGTGTGATCGACGAAACTAAGGACACACACAATCAAAGGATCAGGAATAAACTTTTGCAATGCCCCAGTGGCTCCAGGAATTTCTGGTCGGTAGCAAAGGCAGTAAGTAACAACTTTACCACAACGTCTCTCCCACCTTTGACAGACGAACGTGGCATCACGGCGACTACAGCCAAGGAAAAAGCAAACATGCTCGCCAAAATGCTTTCATCGCACTCTCGTCCCACAAGGCAAGACTCTCCCCACCATATCGAACATCAACACTACCATGGCAGAGGTCAAGTTTCATCACCGTGATATCTGCTAAATCCTTAAAGAACTAAATACGGAAAAGGCATCAGGACCGGACGGAATACCTGCCATCGTGCTGAAGAACTTCGCCAACGAACTAACACCCGTTTTTCCAGGCTTTTATTTATGTCTTACGGAAAAGGGATTTACCCATCCTCTTGGAAAGTCACTCGAGTGCAACCTGTTTCAAAAAAAGGCAAGAAAACCACGCCCTCAAACTATCGCCCAATTGCCTTGCTTCCAATAATCTCCAAAGTCATGGAACGTGTAGTCAATCAGCAACTACTCAAGTACCTCGAGAACAACAGAATAATCAGCGATAATCAATACGGCTTTCGCAAAGAGAGATCGACAGGAGATATATTGGCCTATGTCACTCATATATGGAGAAGGGCAATTGAGAACTACGGAGAGTCTGGAGCGATTGCGTTGGATATTTCAAAGGTATTCGACAGAGTTTGGCATGACGGACTGCTCAACAAACTGCCGTCTTTCGGACTGCCAGCCTTTCTCTGCAGGTGGCTTGCCAGATTCCTTAAGAACCGATCTCTGCACGTTGCAGTTGATTGACATACCTCAGACACATTCGCCATTAACGTGGGCGTGCCTCAGGGCGCAATACTTTCACCAACTCTGTTTCTTATCTATATTATGACCTGCTGATCTAAACGAATAGTCCTGTTTACAGTTTTGTAGATGACAATACCCTTGTCTCTCAATTTAGATCAGAAAAACCCTTACAAGCGACTGAGATTCATCACTGCAGACAGGAGCAGATTACGGCAATAAATCAAGACCTGTATAAAGTTCAAACTTGGGGCGACCGAAATTTGGTCCAGTTCAATGCAGCAACGTTTACCAAGAGGGCCAATACAGCGGGCCCTGACATTGTTATGGCGGGATCGACCATTCCTCCATCCTCGTCAATCGGATTGCTGGGTGTCTCGGTCAACAGCAATATGTCCTGGCATGACCACGTTGCTAACATAACCTCCCAGAAGCTTAATGCGCTATTTCGCAACAAAAAACTCTATACACCGCAGCAGTTGCTTTTGTTCTACAAAGCGCAAATAAGACCGTGCTTAGAATATTGCTCACATATCTGAGGTGCCGCACCAAAGCACACCCTAAAGCTGCTGGATTCCATTCAGAAGAGAACTGTGCGTCTCGTCGGCGACCCAGAGTTGACCCGAAATCTGGATAGACTGGAACACCGCAGACATTTGGCTAAGATGTCTCTGTCTTACAGATACTTTCATGGCAGATGTTGCCAGGATTTGGCTCGCCTCATCCCGCCCCTGGCAACTCCTGTCAGACGGTCACGACAGACGGCAAGAGCGCACCGGTTCGTCGTACAACTGGAAACACCTGGAACATCGCTTTACAAGAACTCCTTTGTCTGGCGCACTGCATCACTGTGGAACTCACTTCCAGGACATCTGTTTCCAACTAATTACAACCTACAACTATTCAAGAACCGTGTCAATCAACATCTTCGCACACACACCACTCGTCGAGCGCCATAGGATCTCCCTTTAGTGTGTGTGCCATTGCCATAACAAAAAAAAAACAAAAAAAAAAGTCTAGATGGTGGATGCTGAGAAAGGGGCGGCTGATAGCTTGGGGCCTAGGGCGGCCGAGACTGCAAATCCGCCACTGGGCACACAAGAATAAAAAATAAATTAAAAACTTACTACGGCTTAAATTTATTAATTTTTATTAACATTGGTAATGATCAGTGGAGCCTCGTTGGGTTTTTCAGAGGATACAAAAAAATAAAAATATATTTAAACACTATTTAAAGTCCATTCTTTTAACCTTTAAATAAATGGTAGGTTTTTAATCAATTTTTTATTTTCTATTTTTTGTACGCTCTGTCTGAAAAAAAACAACACGCCGCCACTGATTATTATATCAACATTATTAAAATTTAATAAACTTAAACCGAGATATGTTTATATAAACTTTTGCACATAATGTGGCCTGACATCCTCAAATATAAGCACATGATTAAGGAAAATGTGTCCAAAAATTATTGGTCTGTTGAATGAAACAATTTTACAATTTTAATTTAATTATTTTAGTGAAAATGCTTCGTTTTTATGTAAAATTGACCAGGCTAATAGGAAAACATATCCACATGGAAAATATCAGAAGACATGTCTGCAGGGACGCCACTGGTAGAGCGATAAAATAACTTTTCTTACTAAAATATGTGATACTATCGGAAATATAAAAAAAATATCGATTTAAAAAATCCATCTTGTAGCAAACAATTGAGGACATTACGGGCTCATGTTCATATGAACTCTTCTTCACATGACCTGAGCAACCACACCCTAAGGAACCTCATTAAGGAACATTAATATAATGAAACCCTCTTTTTATAGAATTTCTTATTGAAAAAGAATTGACTGGCGATAAACAACTATGCGCTAATAGCAAAAACGGTTAGATTCAAATTAAAAATGTACCTAGCAATTAATTCGAAATCATAAGGAATTAAGCTATTCTTCACGCACCAAAAACTTATTCGGTAGAGAAAAACTAATTAATACAATGGAGTGAACGAACTAAGAGTAATTCTGTTAAATATGGAGTAAAACTTTAAGAGGTAAATATACAAATATTGGAAGTATAATATTGATGCGGGTCTATATAGCCTACTGTGATTTATTAAAGAAATTAGTTATTTTGAGATTTATTTTTAATTGAAACCAGAATCGACATGGTACGTAAAAATGCTAAACTTTTTACTTACTTTATTTTTTGGAAGTCTATATCAATAAACAAAATGGCTTTTTTGGTGTCAAAACTTACCAAAACCTACATATTATTAGTTAAAAACTGAAAGCGACAAATCTCAAAATTCCAAATCAATATTAGTATTCCATGGGAATGATATGGTAAACAATTAAAAAAATACGCCAATGGTCTAGGGGGAGAACATTTAAATATTTTCTACATTGGGCGTTGCTTTTCAGTTCATATTAAAATAATTTATATTTTTGATTTGCGTGAGAAAAGATGCCACAAGCAAATTAAGGAATTAATTAATTTTAAATATAATTCAATACATTATCCGGTCGTATCAATTATTTATTGCTGAAATATCTTGTTAAAATTATTAGGGTGTAGGTTCCTTTATCGATTTAGAAAGCAAATACTATTTCAAAGAACTATTACAAAAATAACTACTATTTTGATTAAAACTTCAAGATAAATCTGGTAATGACTTATTACTACCAAGCAAATTAAAATAAAATAATTCATTACGGACGCATAATAAAACGTACCCAGCATTTCAACTTTTCCAATAAAAATAAAGGTGTCTAGTCTATTTGATTTAAGTAAAGTTAATCAACGAATCCATGAATATACTTAGGTACCGTTATAATAATGGTGTTTATGTTGCACATAGACTTATACAAAACTAAATTATAGAATAGTAGAAACGCCTTACTGATGGAAACGACGGCGTTTGAAACTTCTGATGCAGCGTGAATTAACTTTTTACACACATTTTAAGAAAGTTTTTTAGTAAATTGTTTTATAATCATATTAGGAAGTTAACTAAATATAATGATATTATTATATGACAACCATTTTTCTCAATGCCCAGATATATTCATAAAAGCACAGAGCTTTACTTTGATCACTTTATGTTGTCTGTAAATTATTGTGTGGAAATAATTACGGCGGATACAGCCCTAATTTAGAGCTCAAGTCACCTCCAATTATGCCCCTCTTCGTTTTCAGAAATTTGGACATTAAGGAAAGAACACAGTACCGCGTATTTTATTAATTCCCTAATTCCCACTGTTTCAAATTTATTTCTTTTTATCTAAATATTTCATCTTTAAAAACAAATCAGTTATCGTGTTCAGGTTATTAGCACATGAGCATTTATTTAACTCCAGGATATTTTGTATTATTGGCAAGTGATGATGAATTGACACAACCCATCATGCACTTTATACTTCTATATGGGCTAGTTGGCAGTTATACTTTTAGTTATCATCCTGATATATCTAGAAGTATAATGGTTGTTGTGATTTGAACGAACAGCAATTAGATGTTTTGTAACTTTCTGTCAATTGCCAGCCAAAAATGACGCGATAGACTTCAATGGCCTAAAAATATTTATTTGAATGTCATGTTTTACAACACATACAGGTGTGCTCTACCTTCAAGATTTTCATAGAGCCTGTCCCAGGAAAGGTGGCCGAATAGGACAAATGGACCAAAAATGATTACCAAGCATACATGTACCTCAATAACCCGACACGTTCTTTTTAAAAGTTATTTTGACGTTCCCAAACCCAAACTTGTCGACAAAAATATTAACTAATAATGGTCTTGCCACTAGAGGATCGAATCTATCTCATACGTATCTTGCCACTATAGAGGAACAAATCTATCTCGTACAATGTTATGATTCATCAAGTCAGAGCCTCAAACAATTGAGCTAAAAAACTAAAGCCTTTAACCCCGAAATAGCTCATACGCCTATCGACTTGGGTTTTCCTTATTGTTAAGGCGGGAATATTTTAGAAAATAATAAGTTTTATCGGAACATAATTTTCTCTACCCCGAACTGCCAAGTTCGTTCTTCTCAGCAATATTTCAAAAACGTTAATTTGTGGTCTGCAATATCGTTTCACCATGGCATTGTTGGCCATATTTTATTGATGTGAGCTTAAACCAGGACAAGTACTTGAAAGTACTAGGATGGTTCGAGCGTAATTTCCTAGACAATATTCCTCTTAACCAAAAACGATTTTAGCTTAGTTACAACACAATGGTTGCCCAGCGCATTCCTCAGAGAGTTACTGAATGGGTGAATGCCACATTTAGTTATAAATTCAGGGTCTCTGAATGATATTGACCATATAAAACTTAGACAATTCCTTGGTGGAAGATGCCCTTGAATGACATAAAGTGCTTTTTCGCCGATGACACCAACTGCTCCTGTAATCCTCTAACAAGCCACGTAAACCTACAGAGCGATATTGATCATATAAAAGCTTGGAAAATGCCCTTGAGTGACATAAAGTGATCTTTTGCCGATGACACCAACTGCTACTGTATTTGTCTAACAAATCACCTGAACCTGCAAAGTGATATTGACCCTATAAAAGATTGGACAATTTATTGGAAGATGCTCCTGAACTACATGCAGTACTCTCTACTTCATCTAGGGCGCAACAACCCAGCATAGGAATATCACATGGAAACAGTACGATAAATCCTGTAATGGAGCAAAAAGGCCTGAGGATTGTTATTAGTGTGTATATTATGTGGGAGCCAACAGAATGGTAATTTGAAATTGAAATTTGAAATGATATATCCAAGCTTTAAAGACCTAAACTTGAGTAAGTATACTCAAGCTATATCCTCGCTACGCTAAGAATGTAAAATAACTGAAGAGGGTCTAGTAGAGTGTAACCAGGTTCCAGTCGAGTTGCACCAACAGAGACTGCCTGCCTGGTAACCTTATCGAGACTTTCAAAATGACTCGTGGTCGTAATAGGATGCGCCAAGCTAATTCAAATAAATTTTACTTCAAATATTGTTCTATAGAGTTAAAATCGTCTTAATGAAGATACACCGAACGCTACCTCTCTTAGCCGATTTAAAAATAGACTAGATGGAGAGCTAGAACGAAGGATTTATTTATTGCACCTTGTGATGAAACTGTAATACTCTTTATGTGCCGCGAACTTGTGGGCCAATTATTAGCTGAAATGGACAATCGTGATTCTGAACTACCGCTCACTATTGGGTACCTATATTAATAATAATACATAAAAAGGAAGTTACCAATATTATTAAACACTTACTCAACTGGAAAGCGCCTAGACCAGACGGAATGCAAAATTACCGGGTGAAAGAACTTTGGGGTACACACGAAAAACTAACTCATCTGAGATTTTAGTCAGCCCATCAACAATGCCTACATTCTGGACGCAGGTTGTAACTTACCTGCTGCCTAAATACCCCAATAAAAAGACTGATGCATCCAAATACCACTTGCCTACCTACATTATAAAAGGTTTAACTTCCTGCTTTGCTCAACGAATATATACGTACTGATTACGGAACAGAATCCTAACGAAGCCCTTATGCACAAAGCATTCAATGGCCTGCAAGGAAAAACTAATAATTTCTTGCCGTTAAATGCAACCAAGGGTACAAGAGGAACATATATTTATTTGTGCCTTTATCGAATACAAGAAGGCCTTCGACTCAGTGCCACATGACTGATTCCTGGAAATTCTTTACATATATAAAATAAGCCAACCATAATTTTATTGTTTTTCTCAGGCACGCCATGGAACCCTCCGTAGGGAATTGCAAATTAACGAACCACAATTCACTCTGAAAACTGACATTACTAACATCAAAAGAGGAATATTTGAATCCAATGTGGTTTTGTCTGCTCTGAGCCCCTTGTCTAACATGGTGAAGTCCACTAAATATGGAATTATTATCAAAGGAAGTGATAATACGACTCTTACTCAATGTAGACGATCCAAAGATAATGGCAGCTACAAAGAAACAGCTGGATCAATTGTTACAGATTGTTGAAGATTTCTCAAAAGGAATTCATACGTCTCCACTACTAACATAGTGTGTGGAAAGTTGCAAATACATATCTGGGAATGAAGTACCTAATCCGGAAAATTAATCATAAGGTGATGAAAAGGAAATAATTAACATCTGAATTCGAAACAACTGTTAAAAATGAAACTGATCAGTAAAAACATTTTTAAAGCAATCAACAGTTACACGTGCTCGGTGCTTGGATATGCTTTTGGCATTATACCCTAGAGTGAAACCGGTGCCCAAGAGAAGCGTTATAAAACGCAAATTAAGAACCTTACTAACAGAGGCACAAAACCATCACTCTAAAAAGACCGCAGAAAGAACACCCCTTCTTCGACTAACTTACATTACCAAACTGTCAGATCATCAGATCACTAATTTGCGAAATTACTGCTTTACGACAGCTCAAGAGTCGGAACTCCATAAAATTATATGTGCCGCTGATGAGCCGACTCTCCTGTTATTGTGCCAGTACAATAGTTCCGAGCCCCAGCACACAAGGGAAGAAAAGTTGCAGAGATGGCCAGAAACGCAACGACATGGAAGGCATGAAGTTATGCGGGAACATTTCGATAGCTTGTTCCCAGAAACGGAAGGCTTTTATTGACAATTCAAAATCAGATAATTCCAATAAGAAACTACCTGAAATACATCGTCAAAGATCCCCAAATAGAGAGCTATAAGTGCATATATGGATGCAAAACAACGAAATCCGGACGATGATGCATAATAGAAGACAATGCATCCCTCGTAAACAAATCTTCCAGGGTTGCAATCTTTGTGGAAGTGTCAGTACCAAAATTTACTTAAATGAGAGAAACAGTGGTAGTTGTATCGCGTCGAAACAGTGCCCGTAGTAATTTCATCAGGAGTTATGCCGAAAAGCCTGCAAAGAAATATTGAGAAGTTTGAGCTGAATAAAGACTTCTCCAAACTCATTCAGAAAGCTGTCATGCTTTTGACCGCGAGAAATGTTCGGAGGTTCATCGAAAGCCCCCAACATCCCAAGCTTAACGCATCTGGGATTAAGTGAATTTCCCCTTTAAGGAGGAGTGTATCGTTGTATAATGATAATAATAACTTTTTAATAAGATTCTTTCTAATGTTTTGACTCATACTCAAACTCTGTAGATAATATTTACTATTTACTATAGGTGGAAGTTCAGCGTGTTCTAACAGACCTGGCTAGTCTTGGTCGCTCTTGATAACTTATAGTTTGCCTTGTCTTTGTCAATTTCCATCAAAGTAAAATAAATTAAAGCACATGCCAATAGCATGATTTGATGCTTCCGAAACAATGGCTGGTAATGCTTATGAAAATGGGAGTCTGTATCAATTCGCATGACTGTTTTATGTATTATAAAAATTATTTAAGCTCAGGAACGATTGCTTCATAAAACCACTACACAGCAAAATTGGGAGTGAATGTCATATTACCAAAAAGAGATTAATACTTAATATCCGAAAACCAAAATAAATATTTGAAGTTTGTACCACATTTGTTTGACGCATTGTAATTTTCTGTAAAAATATCTTACTTGCTAGAAAATAAATCGAGACATAAAACCCGAAAACGAAAATTAAGTTGAACAGCGAGAAGCTACAATTTTTAATAAAAAAAAAAGAGGTAAACTTTTATCCCGCTCCGTACGCTTTCCTTCATCAAGTTCGATCAACAAATAATTTCAATATTGACAAAACTATTAAATGACGCTTCCCATTCTAAAAAAGTGGAGGAAATGGTGGTAATATGGAACCCATGTTTTTTTATATTCGATGTCTCAAAAAAAAAATTATTAAAAAGTTTTCAAATGTATGGCTAATGTAGCCCTAGTATGTTTAGAATCAGTGTCTAAGTTTAAAATCTAAATAATGATAATGGTTTTATTATAATTAACTAATAATATAAAAAAGTGCAAATCAACTACCTGTGAAAACTTGCTGGTAATATGAAACCCCCTAATAAAACCAAACATATTTTAAATCTTAGCCATATTATATTTGTTCATTATATTTAACAAAATGCAAAATAAACTAAAAAAATTCACAGTCAGAAGTTCTTATTGACAAAACTCACAAACCCAGTCGGCCTTTTCACAACCAGAACATAGGATATGTGCCCATAACTGGCACATGAGACATTGGATCCATTGTTCCCCTTTCCTATCTTCCGAAAATCGTGTTGAGAAAAACATGCACTCCGCATCGTTATATGTTCCGGTAGATATGTTTTCAACTGGGCTTTCCATATCACTTGAGGTAGTTGAGAAATCAGTGCCATCGTTATCCGACTCTGAGGATTCAGCAATTTTTGTGTTAGTTCTCTTTGAACTTATTTTGATACTACTCCCGGTTTTCCCAGAGTGTTTCGAAGTTAGTCGCTTGCCACTAGCTTCTTTATCTGTGCTGAATCCGCGAGATTGAAGGCTCGAAATCTTTTTTATGCCACCAGGTTTTAACAGCGAATTTTCCGAGTCTGTTTTATATGGAGAGCTTGTAATTACTGCAGCTGAGGTAGTTTCCTCTATTCGACATTTTTCTTTTTGGCTTTGGAACCGGCCAAATTACCGAAGGAGAGACAAAGGAGTTACTTAAGGTTGCAGGGGCTTGCAGCCGGAGCTGCAACCTGCTTCTGCCATGTCAGTTTCATTGATATCGAATGTGGATACGCGCTTTAGTTTAGGTACATTCGAAGTTGGTGGCGAACTTACTCTAGGATAATTGGAGGCTTGATCTGTAGCACTTTCAGACATTATTGCTTCATGCTCAGCAGCTATAAAATCGCTCTCCGTGAAAATTTTCCTGTTGCAAGGAAATATCCCAGTTTTTAAAAAACCATTTATAGGGATACTTGCAGTTTGACACTTTAGATATGCTTTTCCAAAAAGCTCTGCAATATCCTAAGCACCCAAAGGACGGTCATTCTGACGCAACCATATACGAATTTCTTCACTATGGTGAGTTTTTAAAGCTCCCATGAAACTTTTGTCTAAGGGCTGCAACTTGTGGGTGGAGTGCGGAGGGAGGGATACTATAGTTATGTGATTTTCCCTTGCTAGTTCGATTATTTCGATGTTTCTTGTATGCGTAAAATGTCCGTCCTGGATTATTAGAAGAGGATCATCTATTGTTGGTCTGGTATACTTGATAAAATGCTTAAACCATTCAGTAAACAAATTACTTTGCACCCAGCCAGGTGGATGATATCTTCCAATACTTCCGAGAGGTGCGCCTCTCATCAGAGTTTCAGTCATATTTTTTCTCGGGAAAATCAACATAGGGAGAATAAATACACCGGAAGCACTCATAGCACAAACGGTAGTCACTAAGGAACCTCTCTCAGCAGCCGTCAGCGCTCCGATATATTATTTATATATTTTCTTTTCATATTCCATCTCGAGAATATCGAAAAATCTAGCTACAGATTCTCTATTGAAACCATTTGCCCGAGCATATGATGTTCCAGTTGGTGTCCGCATAGACAGTCTTTGTTTATTGCGATTTAAAAAATGATCCAGCCAAGCACGACCTGCTTCTTCTTTATTCTCAAATGCTTTATTCCGTTTCGTACAGCCAGTTGATAGGCCATTACTTTAACGTCTCGGCGGGTAAGCCCAAAATATTTGCTTTCCATCAACAGCAAGTATTCGACTAATTGGGTGAATATTCTGTGTCGTGAACTAGTCTTTGTAGTGTGGTTTTTGGCACCTTATATAACTTTACAGCTTTCTTCAGGCTCATTTTTTTTAGAACGGGCCATTTCCATAGCTCCAGCCATTGCTTGTTTGTCCCATGCTTTCCTTTTACCCTTTGCTTTCGGGGATAATGAACTTCGAGGCATTTTGCAATCTGCAACAATCCATTCCAATTTAGACACCCACATTAATTATTATTTTGCTATAAAAACTCTACCAAAAATATGGCTTTTAATATGGAACCCTAACTTCTTATTTATGAGGTGGTTCCGTATTACCAGCAGAGTTCCATATTACCACGTTTTCCTCTAAACATATTGCTTTACAAGAATATTTAAGAAAATTACAATGTGGCAACTACACATTTACAGACAATTTACTCCGATTACTGCTACACATGATGAATAGTCCGGGAGCTGGCGACACAAAATTGTGCAAGATTTTTTTAAAGATTAGTTTTATTTTAAAATACCTGAAATCTACTCCTGCAGGGGTACCAGCGATTGACAGCGGCCTGCCAATTATGTTAAAAAAAGGTAAATGTGGAAAATTTTAAAAGCTGAAACCTTTTCTATTATTTACTAAAATAAGATAGGAAACGACCTCCTGCCATTTCTCCCATAGGCCGATCTACTCCGGCCATATGTATGTGGAAAAAATAACAATTGATACAAATATTAAAAGCTGATTTGGTTGCCATTTCTTTAATAATTAAGACAATAATTAAGAAACGTATCCTGCCAACTATTGGATGGTGCCTGGCTTCGGCAGGAGCTAGTGAAGTAGTAGTAAGGTTAAGGTATTTTCTCATAAAACAATATATAGTTTGTTTCAACGCATAAGATTATTTTGCATTTATTAATACATAAAAAATATGTAGCACTAAAAAGTTCGACATACTCATAAACTGTTTCCACAAAAGTGGGCGTCGGAATTTTCACTCTCGTTGGAATCACTGTCACGTTAAATAAACTGCATAATGTCATTGTCATCCTGTTCATCAGTCAACACATCAGATTCTGTAAATACATTATGAACAATTTAAAAATTAGTCACACTGTTTTTTTCTAATCAAATGCGTTATTACTTACGTCGCGTCGCGTCGTCGGTTTCAGCAATTTTATCAATAATTACGTCACTGATAGAAGTTGGTAATTGGTCACCTTCAAACCATAACAATTCCAGTTTATTGTCAACTTCTTTCCATTCACAATCTGAAGGAGACAATATCGGGTGTTGGAAGTGCACGTTGCACCACACACTGGAAATATAAATTGCCCTTAAAATTTATTTTCGCAATGTCGCCTTGCAAGATCTTGGTGGCTGTGGTTTGAACTTTTCTTTGCTGGCAGTACATTTAAACGCTTTGATAAACGTAGTTAATCGTGCTTTATTCAGATTACTCATCATTTTTTGTAGCCGTACGTTTCACAAAAAAAAATCTCCAAAGTATCAAAAATTTAATTTGTTTCAGTATCAGATTTTTGAAATGGTGAAAGGCCGCTTCTTGCATTTCTTGATTGAAATCGCATCCTGTGGATGTGTAAAATGCTGGAAGTTCGAGGATCCAATGATTCGCGAAGTTTGCTATTATGCATTATTCCCAACACTTACTTGTAACCAGATTTTAACGTGTTCATTCATAAATTGCATATTACCGAGTGCTATGATCAAAATATCTATGTCGGAACATCTTATGATAACTTTTCAATCTACTTTGCACGCATGGAAGATTACTTTCATGGCAAAACATGGTAAAGATGATTCCTCAGTTCTAAAAAAAAATCAGCTTTCAATATTTGTATCAATTGATTTTTTTTTCACATAAATATGACTCTTGCAGGGGAAGTGGCATTATTGAAATGTTGCTAAATAATTTAATTGGCAGGCCGCTGTTAATCGTTCTTCCTGCTAACGAGGTGGCAGGAGTTCATGAGTTTTATTATTATTAAAAAATAAAAAAGAAACCCAGGTTTAAAACATCTGACAATAAAAAGTGTCGCCAGCTCCTGAACTAGAAGTTCAGTTATAGCCGACACTGTTCAAATAGATAGTTTTGTGAAAAATATTACAGACACGCCATTGAACTTTAACAAAGTGGAGCACTTCCTTTCCATGCCGCATGCAAATTGCATGAGTGTTTATCACACTGCATTTCCGGGTGCATAATGTGCGCTAAAACTTTAATGAAAATTATCAATGAGATATATATGTATTTATTCTATTTGGTTTTTGATGAATGTATCAAACTTCTTTTTTACCTGCATGCATTGGCAAAAATGAACCACGGGTTTAAAAAGCGAACTCGAAATTAACAAAGTGGCCAATATTGACTCAGCCAAACGTAAATATGACAATTAAAATCAAAATAAAATTATCCGAAAGCATCAATATAATTTTTCTGATTTGCAATGGGTGGAATTTTAATTTAATAAGATCACCTGAACATCATGTTTATGAATAGAAATAGTTCAAATTATATAATAAACTATTCATTCACTTACGCATTGCGTAGCGGTAGGCCATGGTTAATTTACATACCTCACCCTGTATAAAATTAATGGAATTGACTGTATTTGATGGTTATATTGATGTTAGTTTTTAGTTTCACTGTTAGCTTCGCATGTAGCATTTACCCAAATCAAGTGGGAGGCAAGAAGGATAGACCGGTTCTGTGACCGCCCCTACTGCCACGACTTCTTCTTTGCCAACTGACTTTTCCAACTTTTCTTAATCTTCCCAAAATGAATCCGGATTCCCAATTTCAAGTTAGTTAGACAGATAGCACAACAGATGATGACACTATCTCGCTCCCGGACAACCGGAGGAGCCTTACATACAGATACTTGGTCTCCTGTACCCATGGGATAATATAATTATCATGTATGACTGAAGGGAGTTGCACATGACTTTTCCCAGGTCTAAAGAGAACCGCATAAAGCTTTCGAGAAGAGCGAGAATCTATAATCTATTAACCACTGACTGGTTTAGTTTTCCCAAAGATTCGTTTATCCTGTCAATAACTGAGGGTATGTTCTTACCTGTACACATAAGAGTCATATCATCTGCATACTGTATCAGAGAAACCTGGTCTATAGGTATATAATTCGACGCTGTATTTTTATCCTTGTTAGGCTTTAACAACAAACGTATGAGAGTATCTCTCTATTCCTCAGGAGTATGATTTTCGTCTTCGCCCTATCGGGAAGGAATTTTAGCATAGAATATGACACCAGATCCATACCTGTCGCAGAATTTTTCTGACCTCTAAGCACCGATTCCAACTCAATCAGCCGAGATACTTCCACCGGTCCCTCCGGGGATTTCCCTTTCAAAATTAGAATCACCCTGGCAAACAGTTAAAGTTTCCAACAATTCACCAGCCACCTCCGGAGTAGGGAGTCGAGCCCTATGTGACAGAAGCATTAGAAAACTCCTAACTGTCTTCCAGATACTCCTTAGACGAGAGTTTCTGTTAAAAAAAAGTACATCATGTACAGAAGGTTTCATTATTTCCATTACAGATTTTATGTTTTTGGCACATGCATTTTTCTCCATCTTTAATTTTAGGAATTATTTTATTATTTTGATATTCCTCCTTTTCATCGTTCCTATTGCTGCAAATCCTAATAGCCTTATTACACCTCCATCATTCAACTTGAGAAATTAGGGTCATTATGAGAGACGGGCATGAAGTTCTTAGGTCCAAAAAATATCCTGATATAGTCTGAAAAAATACTTCAACTCTAGTGTAAACAGTTTTTTCATAATACCTCTCTGAAAACTATCATTTTCGACGTCTCTGTAAAGCAAAGAAAGTAAGGCTTTCCGGTGCGCCCGCAAAATTAGGGAGTGGGAAAATTTTTCCCGTGCGCCCGCACCGGAAAACTTTTCCCGCCCCCTAATTTTAAGTGCTAAATGTGCAGTTATTTGGTCACAAAATAAGCATAAAGTATAATAAATTGGGTTAAAATTATACAGCAATGCAGTCTTCAAAATTAATCTAGTACATTTTAGCGTCAATAGTCTAATTTTAAGTAAAATTATTTTATTTACTCTGACCTTACTTGTCACAAATACATCAAAATTTGCTGCCTATTCAATTACAACAAACCATAAAACACATTTCCATAGCAACGTTTGATGAATATTAGATACCTGTGTCATCGAATATTAATCGTTAGTTAATGTTCGATGCCTGTGACTTGCTTGCCTCGCAAGTTTAGTTTGACGTTTACTTACATTTTCAAACAAAATGTATTATGACATGATTTCGGATACGTAAAATTATAATAATTTTATGTTTTGATTTCAGAGAGGTATTATGAAAAATATCGTTCATTACACGTCCAGAAACAGCTTTTCCTGTGCTTGCAAGACTTCCGTTGTTGGGCTACACATTAAAATCTGAAAAGAATAAAATATATATTGCAATAACATGGATTTCCCCTTATTTTTAACGATATGCTATTATTTTTAACGATAGCGAGTGTTAGATCCCTAACATCCCTCGGTACCTTAATAAAAACTTTCACCGACCAGTACCCTGAGCCGTCCTATATTCTTCCTAGGCTCCAGTAATTTGGAACTACTCTGTCTCTATTACGTGTCTCATACTGGTGGGTGCCTTCATGGGTCCTCATTTATCTTAATTTACAAGAGGCTCTCCAAAATATATACCAATGGAAAAGACAAGATTCCAAGTTGCCCAAATGCCCCCCGGCAATCGTTCCGGTAACCAAGGCCAGCCAGCAGCCTCACCACACTCCACTGCAAACCAAACACGTTACAAGATCTCGCCGAGTGACCCCATGCCAGAATTGCATATGTAATGTGAGAATGAAACAGACCATAATATGCTGTTATTAAAGTTTTCTGTGAAACACTGTTTCCAGATTACGTAGAATAAAGAGGGCGCTGCCCAACCTTTTGGTGACAATATCTATGTGGATCCCCCACTGCAATCTCGAATCCATGTATACACCCAGAAACCTAGCTTAATCAGCACCACCAAAAGATTCAGTATTTCTCATGGAGAATATCACCTTTCCTGTTTCATCCGCGTTCATCCATGCGAAACCAACTTTCAGCTCTCCATTCCTCTGGCCCATGAATTTTTCGTAGAATTTAAAAATCTAAAGATATATAAAGGGTGTACCATTTAAAATAATAAACTTGATGTACAGGGTGTCCCATTTTCGATGATATTACGGGGTATCTCACTTACGAGTAAAGATAGAGAGTTGCGGTTTTGCTACTTTTTTGTGAAAAGAACGATGGTATAAACAAAATTTTCATAGCCCGCTTCGTTTCTGAGATACAGGGCGAAATTGAAAATAATGCATTTTGGGACCCCCCTCGTATCTCCGTTATCCTTTAACATATCGCAAAGCTAAAAAATTGCTCTTATACAGTTTTTGACGTAGAATCCAGTGGCGTGATCAGATTTTTGCTGCGAGCTGTCAATTTTTAGCTATAAATCAAACTTATGTTTTTTTAAATGAAACACCCTGTATATTTCTCTTTCGTTTGATTGGAAATATTGTAAGCTTTATAAAAATATATAATACATTATATGTATTTTAAATAATAAGCCTAAAATTCATAATTTCACAAAATATGTCTCGATACGACACTCTTGTATTTTTTTAATGTAACACCCTGTATATTTTTCTTTCGTCTGACTGGAAATTTTATAAGCTTTATAAAAATATATAATACATGATATGTATTTTAAATAATAAGCCTAAAATCCATAATTTCACAAAATGTGTCTCTATACCACACTCTTGATGAGTATAGTATAAGCATTGTCTTATAAACAACGCCAACGGTATAAGTATTAGCAGGCAGAGACTATTAAGAACAATGGAATTGTAATTTTTTATTGGCCAGACCTTTCAGTGGCAAAATTTATATTTTCTGTAATATTGTATTTTTTATGATGGCTCAAAATTAAAATTATCAATATTTTGAAAAATATGACATGTTAGTCTGCTTTATACAGAGCAATGAAAACTTCCGTGAAGCTTCTCAGCTATATTCCAATAAGTTTGTTTGAATATTTATTTACCTTTTAACTTATTTGGGTTTATTTTTTTAAGTATCATTTTAATTTATAGATATTCCGAAAGAAGGCATCCTGATCTTTTAATGTTTTCCGGAATAAAGAAAAAAATTGGTAGAACAAGGAACGTTGCCTCCGCCCTTAGTGCGATTTTCCTTATTATACGTTTTTGGTAGGGGCCAGATAAACGTTCCATGTTCTCTTTATTCCGGAAAACATTAAATGACCAGGTTGTCTTTTTTTCAGAATATCCATAAATTAAAATGATACTTAAATAAAATATAAACCGAAATAAGTCGAAAGGTAAATAAATATTCAAACAAACATATTGAATAATAGTTGAGAAGCTTTACGGGAGTTTTTATTGCTCTGTATAAAGCAGACATGTCATATTTTTCAACATATTCATAATTTTCGTTTTCAACCATCGTAAAAAATACAATATTACACAGAAAATATAAATTTTGCCACTGACAGGTCTTGCCAATAAAAAAATTACCATTCCATTGCTCTGATAATCTCTAACTACTAATACTTATAACGTTGTTTAAAAAGATAATGTTTATACTATACTCATCAAGAGTGTCATATAGAGATACATTTTGTGAAATTATGATTTTAGGCTTATTATTTAAAATACATATCATGTATTATATATTTTTGAAAAGCTTATAAAATTTCCATTCAAACGAAAGAAAAATATACGGGGTGTTCCATTTAAAAAAACATAAGTTTGATTTATAGCTCAAAATTGACAGCTCACAGCAAAAATCTGACTACGCCACTGGGTTCTACGTAAAAAAGTATATAAGAGCAAGTTTTTAGCTTTGCGATATGTTAAAGGATAACGGATATACGAGGGGGGTCCCAAAATGCATTATTTTCAATTTCGCCCTGTATCTCACAAACGAAGCAGGCTATGACAATTTTGTTTATACCATCGTTCTTTTCACAAAAAAGTAGCACAGTATTGCGAAAACCGCAACTCTCTATCTTTACTCGTAAGTGAGATACCCCGTAATATCATCGAAAATGGGACACCCTGTACATCTTTTACACACTCGATCGCCAGGTATATCATTTTTAGAAAATCCCTTCGCATCAGGCAGGTAAAGTTCTAAACCTTTAGATTTGACATGACATGGTATGCTGAATCACCAAATAAAGATTTTAGTTATCACGCAAAATATAAACAAAATGGCTATACCTCCGTTATGGAATTTCCATTTTCCTTCAAGTTTGCCTAACTTGAAAATGTTCGTTATATTGCCAATTTTACTTCTTCTTTTACCATGATTTTAATGGGCACTAACCCCAAATATATCTGCCAATTTGGCTTCTATTACTTATTGGAGAAAGTCAGGCCCGTACGCTTTCAAAATTTGTCTTTTTTCGATTATAAGGTTTATTATGAAACTTATTTACATAGAAGAACAATGCCAAATATAATAGGCCAGAAGTTCAGTAAAAAAAATAACTGCATTTACTTATTTCATGTATTATCGGTATCAAAAAATAAATATGGCGATTCTCTGAGTTCTCATTTTTTAATATGTAACCCTAACAATGGGTTGGTCACATCTTAGTTCTCACCATATTTTTCCTCTGTAAGAAAGTATGTCAGCGTTTGAATTGGGGACAGTCGTGACTTTTTCCATGTCAAACATAAAATTTTGGCCAGATGTGTCTCCTCATTTGAACATTTTGGGTTCATAGGGGCGGGGCACTATGTGCATCCTCAGAAAATTAGTGTTACAGGGTCATTTCGCAGTAACGTCATTGTTTTATATGTATAGTCAATATTTGTTGCGAAATGACCAATCTATTAATGTTGAAACAATACTTAAATCTTTTGATCGCCAAATGATGCGGCACGTAGCATTCGATGGCATATAACCATTTAAAGGAGGCTTATTTTCCCATTTAGTAGCCATAAACGGAAATATGTGAATCGTCAATCCATTGAAGTACGAATGACCAACGCGTA
>MU183065.1:155074-184368 GCA_016904865.1 Pissodes strobi | reverse complement strand
TATTATTATTATTATTATTATTATTATTATTATTATTATTATTATTATTATTATTAATAATATAACAATATGCATACCTGTTCGGCATTCGCACTCCCTGTAAAAGAGAAACTGACTTAAAACCAGACGCGTTAAGCATCAGAGGAATTAAATTCTGTTTAAGCCCTTTCCGTGTTATGGGGTCCTTTGAAATGACACTTCTAATATCCCCGATGAACGTTCCTAAAAATTCTCGCGGTCGAAAGCATGGCAGTTTTCTGAATCGGCTTGTAGAGGTTTTCAGTCAGCCTAACTCCTTGATATTTCTTTGCAGGCTTTTCGGCGCAACTCCAGTTGATTCAATTATTATTGGCACTGTTTCGACGTGATTCAAGTGCTGCTACCTCTTGAATTTCACGTCCAACCTTCGGTACTTAAAACTCATTTCAGTTTTCTTTTCCAGCAGATTGGTGTTGAGTATTGGGTACTGACACTTCCACAAATGTTGCAACCATGGAGGATTTATTTGTTTACGAGGATGATATCTGTTCTATTATGCTTGACCGTCTGATGAGTTAAGATTGTATGCTCCCAGTACAGTCGGAAGTCACAGTGTTCGAGAACTATTTGAAGTTTATATTTGTAATAAGAAATCCAGTCCTGAGTAAGAGGTAAGAGAGCAGGCAACATAATTTCGTTGCAGAAAAAATCTGGCATTCTGCAGTAACGTGTTGTATAGACTCTGTTGTTTGGCATTCATATCTGCACCTATCGCTGTCTATTTGGGGATAATGGACGATGCATTTCAGGTTGTTTCCTGTTGGAATCGCCTGATTTTGAATTACCAATAAAAAGCCTTCCGTTTCTGGGAAAACTCTTCCTGAAGCAAGCAATAGTTCGACACACATCTGTCGACATGTTCCTATATAATTCGAATGTCTCTCATAAAGCTGCTTTTCTCGCCATCTCTGTAACTTTTCTACCCTGGTCGAATGTTGAGGCTCGGGACAAGTCAAGGCAGTCGATTCATCAGCGGCACATGTAATTCTATGGATTTCCAATTCTTAAGCTTTCATTAAAAAGCTATTTCACAAATTAGTTATCTAATGATTTCACACTTTGGCAATGTCCGTTCGTGATCTTCCTCCGTCCTGTCGGAGAAAGTTTGTTCTTTCTATGGCGCATTTAGGGTGGTAATTTTGCGCCATTGCCACCAAGGTTCTTAATTTGCATTGTAACTCGTGGATATTGGTTTTACTTCAGGGATCAGATCCAAGCAACAAGCACGCGTAGCTGTTAATTGCTTTAAAAAGATTTTTGCTGTTCAATTACATTTTTAACAGTTGCTTAACCCGCCTTTCGAATTCAGATATCTTAATCTTCTGTGATTGCTTCATTTCCAGATCGCTATTGGTTTCGCTCTCCCGCATTGAATCAATTGTCTCTCCACTAGGCATACTGAACCCGCCCACTTGCAGCTTTCCACGAACTATGTTAATAGTGAGACAGACACTTGTCAACTCCAAACTGCTTCTGAATTATTTTTGAGAAATTTTCAACGATCTGTACCTCTTAATCCAGCTGTTTCTTGGTGGCTCCTATAGCTTTACATCATCCATGTAGAGTAAGTGATTCAGTTTAAGTGTCAACTTATTATTTCCTTCGATATTAAATCCATATTTAGTGGAGTTCAGTGTGTTAGGCAAGGGACTCAGAGCAAGACAAAACTACAACGGACTCTCTTTAAAAGTTTGCTCTTTTGATGGCGATAATGTCGATCTTCAGAGTGAATTCTGGATTGTTTAGCTTATTTTATATAAGTTCAGAATTTCTAGGAGCCAGTGCAGCACTGAGCTTAATGCCTTTGTGAATTCGATATAGGCCACAAATAAATTTCTGTTCTTTTTGTAGGCTTGGTTGCATATAACGGCATCAATTATTAGTTGTTGCTTGCAGCCATGCATTGAATGATTCGTGCACTCCTTCTGCTGCTCCGTTAGGACTTGTATAAATTCAGCAATCTTCTTCTTCTTCTTTCGCAGCCACGATACTCGTCGTCTTCCAGGACCTCTTTTACCGTTAAGCTTGCCCTGCATAATAAGCTGAAGTAGGCCATAATTCTGGTTTCGCATAAGGTGTCCGAAGTATGAAAGTTTGAGCTCTTTGATTGAGTTTAGAACCTCCTTTTTTTTCTGATACGCTGTAGGACGGCTTCATTGGTTACGTGGTAAATCGGTGATATTCTAAGCATGCGCCTGTAGCACCCCATCTCAAATGCTTCCAGACGTTTACATGCAGCGTCGGTCAGAGTCCAAGCTTCCACCCCATATGTTAGTATTGAGAAAACGTAGCATCTAAGAGCTCTGACTCTGAGGTGCAGACCTATATTTAAATTGCACAGCACTTTTCTCATGCGATTGAAAGCTGTTCTACTCTTCTCTATCCGGATTTTAATTTCATTTATTTGTTCCCATTTTTTGTTAAGAAATGTGCCCAGGTAGTTAATCGATGTAGCCGTTTGCAGTCGGGAGCCGTTTGCGTGGAACTGACCACCAGTATCTTGTTTGTTCACTATCATAACCTTTGTTTTATTGAGCAATGCAGGAACTTAAAACCTTATTCAGTATGAACAGGCATGTAATCGGCCGGTGCTTGGATACAGCAGCCTTATTATTGGGGTCTTTAGGCAGTAGGTAAGGCATTGTCTGATTTATTTAACATCTCTTGATATTTGCATTGTGAAAATGAGTCTTGAAGGGGAACCAGGGAACAAAGTCAGTAACTGGAACATCTGATGTCCACCCAAAAGTGGGACGAATATATTAAAATGTTGAAAAGTGTATAGGTTACATATTGCTATGGCGGATTTATACCTAAGAAGCTGACCTTTCACCACCAAACAAGCAGTTTAAAATTCAGTTACACGTATAAATTACCTCACGTTCTAATTCAAACATATAGTTATTATCATATAGCTACATTATTCTAATATTTTAGTTTAGAGGTTTTGTCAGATTGTTCTGTTTAGCTTTCGTTACAAAAATCGTCAGAGTCCAAAATAGTTATTCAGATCATTTTTACTAATATTTAGGTGTTTGTGTAGTGGCACATCTTTTAAGATGAAAAAGTGAAATTCTCATAGTTTTGATTATAGGCAGCGACCTATAAGGTGAGGTAGCGAAATGAGAACAATAATAATTATAACTGCCGGTCGTCGCGTCGCCGGTATGTGTGCGGATTTGGCACACCTTATAGAAGACTAGAGCTGTACGAAAAATATTCAAGGAAATGGTGGCTTGCGATGCGATGAATAAATAAATCATGATTTAAATTCTCTTGGTGTGCCGAGATGACTTAAATGTTTAGCTTGGCGGCGTACAGTTAACCGTGAACGTTATTTAAAGATCATAATTTACAAGAATTACGTTAGGATTGGGAAAGTCAAAATGATTAACGTTCGTTATTAGCCGGAAGTAACAGAACGCTTTTCATCTGATACGAATAACCAAAAAGAGACATAAGTTGGTGTTTTTATTTCGCGAACCGGACAGAGGCGTTTTACTTTTAATTACATTGTTACGCAACTCTAGTCTAGATTGCAATGGGCAGTGCCGTAACTAGAGCTCGGAACGCAAGGGGGGTTCGCAAATAAATTAATTACAATAATTGATAACTTTAGCTAGGGTCTACGCTATTATTCGTTTTCGGTTTTCTCCTGTGTGTCATGATGAGATTAGCAAATAATTACTGTTAACATAAACGTGGATTTCTCTTTTTCTTTACGAGAGATTGTAGAATGTAGATTGCTAGGGAGTCGTTTCAGCTAGTTTCAGCCGCTCGGCACTGCTACCTTTACAGATATTTTGGGCAACAACTTAATTTGTATCCAAGAGACGTAGGCTTCTTCCAAACGAAGCTATTTTCCTGAGAGGTAGTTGACTCACTTCTTGAGGTAATAGCTGTACTCCTTCAAGGTGCTTGAGCCTTTTGCAGAGTTGGGGGACATTAGCAGAATAGATTTTCTGCAGTTTCGGTTGCACTATTGTAAGATCTGCATTGGTCGTCCTCTGCTTTGCATATTGCCTTTAGGTGGTATTTTACCGGACAGTGTCCAGTGAGCAGTTCGGCGACAGTTCTCATATCTGTTCTGTTCATGTCTAAGAGCTGTTCTGCTCTTTTCGCAGAGATGGTGATAAACCCTTTCGCCTGTCTTAGTCCTGGAGTGTTTCTCCAGTAGGACGACAGTAGGTCAGGTTCCCCATTTGTTTAGTTCTTCGGTGATGTAGCTCTTCTTGGTTTGCTGGTATTTTCCAGTTTTATTTCTTCAAAGATGCGCAGGTGACCAGTCAAATCTCCAGGCTTGAATTTGCCTATTTGGAATAGTCTGTGAGCACTGATAATCGTCTCCCTCTTCACATTGATATAAATAGAAGGCATGTTTAGCAGTACCTCTAAAGCTGCGGTAGGGCACGTTGACATTGTCCCTGTTATTCCCAGACATATCAGCCTTTGTACTTTATTAAGTTTGGTCCGAGTGGTGCCCCGCTGGATTTTTGGCCACCATACAAGCGAGATCTATTAAGAGAACTTTGTTGGATGTAGGGATTAATTATTCAAATAGTTTTGGATTTTTTTAATTAATGGTATTTTAAGCGCTTTAAGTTAATTTAACAGCATTTTCTGTTTAATAATATTTAATATAAACTGCTATTCATTTGAAGCGCATAGGCTAATTTTTAATGTGCGTATCTCCAAAACTAAAAAAGATTTTTTAATGGGGTTGAAAATGTACAAACATTTGTCAAATTCGGGGTTTTTTTTAGCAATTTCAGTTTTGTCCCAAATATCAGTGTTTAAAAATAAAAGGACACTTTATACACATTAACTAGAAGTTTAACTAAGCAATCTAAGCATTACTTTTAAAAAATGCTAAAATTTGTCGTAATTTTTGGTTAAATTTGGAGATTATTTAATTTTTCATCAACACATTGGGTGATTTCCATGAAGTCTTCAAAATAGTAAAGATATCATTGAAATAAATAACAAATGATTGAATCCAATGCGAAAAGTTTGCTTTTAAACCTTAAATTAGCAATATTCCCAGATTATATCTTACTTGTATGAAATACATTTTAACAAGCAAAAATTAAGCATCTGCACGCTTAATGTTTGCTTGTTAAAAGTTGCGACTATGTTTATGCACGCGACGTGAAAACTCGCCCTTAACGACATGACGAATAAATTAATGAAGTATTAAAAGAAACAAGAAATTATTGAAATCAATTTCAAATGATTTATTAACAAATATGTTTGCATAATTAATTATGGATTATTAGTCCACTCAACAAGTCAAATGTCTAAAACACATCGTTTCCCATCCAGTTTCATAACAAAAATCCACACGCATTTTATAATAAACAAGTTTAAAAGAATGTTCTTTCACATTTGAAATATGGGCAGACGATATGTTCACGTTCCGGTACTTGTTCTTTAATCCATGATGTTGTATGCTTACTAGGGTCCTATTAAGCCCTAGTGCTTAATAACCTAAATATTGAGACTTTTTTGTGTGGCGAGTTTCTATTTTAACATCAAAATTAAGACTTTTCCCAAATTAAAACTGTATTGTCTCAAATTTTAATGAATGATTATCACTTTCAGGATATCAAAGATGTATTGCCGTTAATTACATATTTAGGTGGTATTATTTTATACGAATTAAGAGAACGTGTGGAATAGTTCAGTATATGTATTTATGTGTAATAAAAAGTTTCCCAGGAGTATAAAAAAAATATTACACATAAATACATATCCTGAATTTTGGCGCAGGTGTAGGGGAGTTGGGAGCCTGCATTTATTACTATACCTAGTATTGAACCAAAACTCAAACATCTTTTGGGATTTGTCAAGAATTCTGTCATATAGCTAGCGTTCTTTAAAATAAGTTAACTATTGATAGTTTTCATAAATATTAGTATATGTATCCCCTTATATGATTAAAATTGCAGGACCTAAATGGATTACGTCATACGACAAGCACCAAGTCCTTGTTATTTATGATATTTAGTGGGTATTGCTATCAGACAATAAAGTCAAGATATTCACGAGAATGGATGTAACCAAGTGTTTAAAAGAAGCGGATAAAAACAATGTTTGTTTACGAAGGTGACTTTAATTGTTGAATGGCTGGAACATAAGGGGAGAAGAATTGACAAATTTACTTCTAGACAATGTAAATAGCATGAAGATGAATATTTCAATTTTATTTTTCCACTAAAACCAAAATATTCAGAAACTTTTTTGTGACATTTGGAAACACTGATGGTCTAAATATGGATGAAGTTAATCGCAGTTACATTACTCTTCGTCCCAAATGTTGGTCATTGTCGATTTTTCGCCCAATACAAACAGAGCAAATGTACCAGATATCCCGTGGGCATCAATACTTTTGGAAGTCTGCTGCCAAAGAAAATTGCCTTATGTTTGAAACTAGAACATCCTAAAGAGTACACTGGACACTGCGGTCTTCACGTCACTGCTGGCAGATTCGGGTGCAGATTTTTTAACAGTAAAACGCCATGGTGGTTGGGCCTTCCAATGCGGTTGCTGAGGGTTAGGGTACGATCTAAGAGGTAAGATAAAAGGAGGAGCAGGTGGAACTCCTACTAAACAAATCAACAATGGCTTATGGAATATGCTGGTGAAATAAGAGGTTCCGCAAGGTGGATCGCGATGTATTGCATTGAATCAAAACATATTGATGATTTTCAGGCAGTGTAATGCGCTCGAGGCTTCACTCGCAGCAAAACTGCGAGACGATAGACAAATGTTGTTGAACATGGAGATGGAACAGCGATGTTTATGGCTCTGAACAACCTTGTCAGCCTCTGCCGAGCGTGGCAATTGTAACTCCATATTCAGTGAACTATTTGTCTCATCCTCACAGATATAATAATATGCAGACTCGCCATTTATTACACGGTCTCAAATAATAGGATATATTGACCAACATCGCCTACGCCGACCCGAGTTATGGTGTTGCAGATATTTCAATTTCAAATTACTACTTTCCGTTAAAAAAAGCATTGTGTATAGAGAAACCATTGGGTCGAAACTTAGGACTTATGCAACCGTGTTCCCGGCCGAAATCTTTGCGATCATCAAATGCGGTATGAGAACCTTCAGATGAAAGGATGTCAACATTTGCTCGGACAGTAGAGCTACTCTGATACAGTTCATTCTGCGCTGGTGTCTGAGTGTAGGGACGCTTTGGAATAGGTTCAGTCTTGTATGGGTTCCCGGACACTCGAGTGTTCCATGAAACGAGGAGAATGATCGTCTGGCACGACAGATTTCCGCAATGCGTCCAATGGAACCTAAGGCTGCTATAGGTGTGTCCTACAGTACGCCGCTATCCCAAGGAACGCAATGAATGACCGAGCCAAGGATCTATGGTGAATTACTTCGGGAATGAGACAGGCTGGGCGGTTAATTACTTCGGGAATGAGACAGGCTGGGCTACTCTTGATAGACTCAGCGGATTGTAGAGTGAGGGCCTTTCTGGCTCTGTGGAAGGAGGACATGAGGCTTGTGACAGGGCTCCTCATAGAGCATTACCGCTTAAACAGGCATCTGTACCTGCTTCGGATCGTAGAAGGTCCGAAATGCATCTAAAATTATAAATGTTTTCATGAAAATGCTATATTTACGGACTCATCCTATACAAATAGGATTAGTATACCAAATAGTTTTCCTTGCATGTTTTATGGTGTCACTCCGACTAATTGGCAGTGTAATCAGAACAGAAACCAGCATGACTGCGCGGAATAATAATTTATCCCTGGCTCTTTTAATTGTCGATTTAAATCGTCCAATTTATGCCATTCGCATGTACACATGGACTTTTTATTTATTTTGTTTTTAAATCGCCAATTACCCAGCGAGCAATAAGACTCATACATTTATTTCGAACCATTAAGCGACATTAAAAATATTTAAATATTTTATTAGGTGCAAGTTGTCTTACTCGATTAAAATCGAGAAAGAAAAAGTTGTTTGAAAAACGGAATAAAGTAATGCATGTTAATGGTCAGTTTTATATAACTTTCGATAATTAGCATTTAAATTTTATTTCTGCAAAATTTTTATGGTCTTACTAGTATAGGCCAAGCTTGAACAGTCATTCGTAAAAATTTCATAGACGGGACGACAAAACTATATCTGCTAAATAGAAAGTTGGTAAAGATTACGCATACATTTGTTTTTAAATTGGAAATTGTATTAAAAAGATTTGATTTTATTTTCTCTTCTGCGTAAAAACTGTAAAATATTTGGAATGTAAAGAGAAAAACTATAACTTATATATGCAGAATTTACGGGTGAAGTTCGGTCCCATAAGTCCCATGAGTGTGAAAGGTGCATTTTACAGGCCTTACATACTATTAGCTATGTGCAAGATCCGTTAAGTGACATCTGGTGTCAGTAATAGGCAAACTCTGTAGCATTTTTATACATTACCAAATACCATAAGGGGTCAGTTTGAGTAAAAAAGTCGCGAGGATCGAAAAAACTGAGACAACAGTTCTATAGGGAAATTCTAGGAGAAAACCTCTCTAAATTCTTCTCTGTTTCAAATATGTCATACCTAATGTTCCGCGAATGTATATTTAAACGAAACAAAAAATTTATTTCTTATGGTAGGGGGTAAAGCTGGATTTTTTAAACCTTTTATCAAGAAGTTTCCGAGATGAACAGTTCTGCGATTATTCATTTTCAACCACTGAAGTTCTTTAAAAGTGTGTGAGATAAGGTCATACTTTCTTAGACCAAAAATAAGACGCAGACATGTGTTTTTGAATACGATTTTTCTGTATAACATCTAGACAAGGACCATAAATTAAATCAAAGTTATTAAATCTAAAAAAAAATTAACGACTTACACAACTTTTTACCTAAATGAAGACTAAGGAAATGTCGGCTATTATACAAATTTTTTAACGAAAAATATGACTTCTGTATTAAAACCTTTATGTATAACGAAATTCCGTGTCAAGTATAATTCCAAAACTTTTTGCTGATTGCACCATAGGAATCTCTACACCTTTAATATTTACGCTGAAGTTTTCCGCCAAAAAGTTTGTAGCTCTCCTAGACAAGACGTTGCGCGGGCCACATCACAAAGCTTCAGAGTTGCGCGCGCATCACATTGTTGACAAACACCATATCTCTATGGTCCAGCGAATTGTTTTCAACTGGTCTCGTAGCGCAGTGGTCAGATAATGTCCTTTTGATATGGCGGCCCGGGTTTAATTCCCATCAACGTTTTTTAAGGTTATGCTTGTTTCTTTTGTTAAATTTGGGTTAATGTGGGTTAATTTTGTTTGGTTGCGCCCTGGAAAAATACAAATGTAAACAATAAACAACGCATGCGTTGTTTATTGTTTACATTACAAATCTGAAGCCCTGTGATGTGGTCCGGGCAACATCTTGTCTCTCCTAGAGCCAAAAACCATCAAGTTTGATTTTAAGGGATTTAGTTTAAAATTGTGCTCAAGGGTGAGCCGACTCAGAATTTTTAAATCTTCATTAATCTTGTTTGACGCATTAGTCAATGTGGTCGAAATGCAAATATATTTGTGTATCATCAGCATATGCACATATTTTGCAATATTTTGATGACTTTAAAATATTAGAAGTATATATTAGAAAAAATAAGGGTGCAAGAATGAATCCCTGCAGAATTTATTTGTTCTGAAAAACAGAATTTTTTTGAAATCTATTAATTGAGTATGAATCTAAAAGTTGTGGTGACTGTTTCTGGATACCATAATATTTTAATTTTGCCATTAATAAATCATGATTAACGGTATCAAAAGCCTTGGAAAAATCAAGAAGATGCAACGCACCGCTAAGTTGCTTGTCAATAGCCGTAATGATGACATCGGAAACACCCACCAATGCTACAGATATACTGAAATCTCTTCTAAATCCGCATTGGTTTTCTGGTACAATACCATTATTAACACAGTACTGAAATAGCTGCCTACATAAAATATTTTCACAAACTTTTGATAAAACAGGCAAAATACTAATAATTTTCAGATCGCCAAAATTTACCGGATTATTTTAGGTAAAGGCTTCTCAATAGAGACCTTCCTCTGATCTGGAAAGTAACCGATTTCTATACAGCAATTAATTACTTGCGCTACATATTTGTCTACAATATTTTAGCATTAATGAATTTAGGCTATTCCACCCCAGCAGCATCAGTACGTATATAATGAATAACGTCATCATGAATTTCCTCAACGCTAGCCATTCCAAACGAAAAACTAATTCGTTATTAAAACTATTTTGTTTATAGATAATTTCTTTTAATGAGCAATCAGAAACCTGTTGCAAATATTGTCCAAAATAATTGCTAATTTTTTAGGATCAGGGAGATTACCAGGAATATCTATATTTTTATTTGAACACAGATTAAACGACTTTAACCATTTCCACGTCTTTTTAGCATTCTTTTCCGTATAAATTGGTTCACATATAACCGCTTTTCCTCTGTTACCAACGAAACAGTTAAATTTCTTAAACGTTTATAGCTCTCCCAATTTTGTGCTGATCTCGCTCTTTTAAACTCCCTTAAACATTACCTCGTTGCTTCATATGTAATTTTAAGTTCGGTGTCAACCAAGGAGCTTTCGCTTCAATAATTTTGGCCTGTTTAAATGGAGCATGGGCATTATAAAGCAGTCAAAGGAAGTAACAGAATAGTTCAATTTTTTTTATCTAAATCGTGTTAATATAGTACACCATTCATGATGATGCCATTTATATAGGATGAGCTAGTTGAATTTAAATTTTTCGCCCTTTCAAGTTTTGACACGATACCATTTAATATTTTTTTACTGGAAACTCGAATAATCGAAGCAACCAAACCTTTGTAAATTAAAGAGAGGGAGCAGAACAGTCAACAAAAATCGCATCGATCCCATTGAAGATGCCAAATTGGTGATTTTTCATTTTCAGTTGGAAAAACCTGCTTTAAGCGTAACCCAAACTAACGCATAGCTATTTTCAAGAAATCAATTTCAGATTCGTAAACCTCGTGATCTCTGCTTCTGTATCAATTTTCTGTAAGAGTTTAGGAAATACGAGAAAATCTAGATTCAATTGAGATACACAGAAAATCGTAAAAAAATACATTATCTACGAAATTTTACGAGTCTGAACATTGAATAGACAGCTTTTCTTTTGATGCATTATGCGAAATTTGAAAGATAACCTCTTTCAATATTTTGACAAGACGTTTAGGTTAAAATATGTAGATTTATACGTTTAGTTGTCTGAAATAATTGAAAACGATTTGAAGCCGGAAAAATGAGTAAAGATGGGAAAATGTGGATGTTTTTTGCTGATTTTACATTTAGCGTATAGTTTTTGTAGTAAGTAGGTAGATTTATTTGCCTGAAATCAGCGTTTAAAACCATCTGGTACGTTACCTTTTCGGCATCGGTTACCCCTACGGGACTCTAAAGATTATGATACGTAACCATGATATAAGCCTAGATCTTCATGTAAGAAGACCTATCTGTTGAGGGGCCATGCGACAAATATCGATAAACTTATGATGTAAAACCACGAAAAACTTGCATGGAAAATACCTATATCCAGCAAGAGTAATGAAAATGATGGTGACAATTCATAGGGGAAAGGTTCAGAAACTTAGAACAAATCGGTATAACTTTGAATATGAATATTTTTCTCTCTACTGGAATGAAAATGTTGTTAAGAACGACATTTTCGCAGGATAGGAGGATTCATTTACATTTGAAGTATTCATCGCAATACGTACTTCTTAGTATTGTTTTCCTTAATACGAAAAGTTGGCATATGTGTTATCTGTTACAGATAATATAAGTATTTTTATAAATTTACTTTGCTGCCTTTTTACCGTAATCACGAGTTTATCTTGATTACTTTAAATATGCCAAAATTGTTATGCTATAAGCAATATAATAGATAATTAACGCAGTGTTTACGCATAAATTAACTGCTTACAATTACAGTTTAAAGGCGCAGTTACCCATACGTAATCATTGTAAACTGCGGAACAATAAACATATATTTTGCACTAAAATACGCATTAAGCATATCAATAGAAAATATGACATAATAGGTATTAGTCGCAATATGGTACGATATTTGTAGATTTTAGGGACACTTAAAGGTATAATTAATCACAGAAGGGCTTAAGTTGGTTTAGGTTGAGATAATTAATGGATTTATCTTCCTTTAACCAAGTGGAATGCTATATGATATTAGCGATGAATTTTAAAAAAGCGTGTCTTCCTAACAAGAAATGAAGGACAGCATGAAAAAAATTTGGTTTTCAACATCTATAATTTTTGAGCTAGTGTAGTTAAATTTTATCGGTTGAAATTGATCAAAATGTATGTTATTTTCATTTCTTCCAAATATTATATTGCAAAATGCATATTAATTCATTTTAAGACTTAATTTAAAATTTTGTTGTATTTATCAGCATTTAGACATAATTCGAATTTGTAATTTTCACTTGTAATGATTAAAATATTTTAAGTGCTACACCTCCCTCTCCAATTTGACTAATATTTTGTATACCATGGCTCTCTACTAATCATGGCTTGATTCATAATTATCAATTTGAAAAATAAAAATAGTGACTAATATATCATACCTCTACCTACCTACCTATAATTTTGAGAACGTTTCAGAAAAGAGTTTCTGTTTTATCCGCATTTCCATATCTCCGAGCCTATATTATTATTTTCAAATTCTTTATAGATGTTAAATTTTATTAAGGAATCCTTGCAATATTCTATAAAAGAACGGGATTATTTTAAATTAATTTTGATCAAGACATATTTTATCTGTAGATTTCTGCTATATCGTTAATAAAATGTTTATAAATAAAATTGTATCCAAAAAATATAAATGTTATTATTAATATTGATTATTGACTAGCTATACACATCAATTTTAAAATTGAAAACAGGATTATTATTAAACTAATTTTGATCAGAAAAAATATTTTATCTGTAGATTTCTGCTGTACATTTAATAAAGTATTTTTGTCATACGATCCCAAAAATAGCTATTTTACGTACTCATTTGAGTCCGTAAAATGCTTCTTTTTAGGCCTAGTCCCTAAAAGTCGTCATGGCAACCTTTACGGACTATTCCAAAATTCCTGAATATGTCTAAATGTCAAATTTCGAACGACATGACAAAATTGTCATATAGTTGCTATGATATCAAATTCTAAGCTAACTTTGTCGTACATTATGATTTCAAAAATTATGGTAAATTTGCAAATTTAGGCGTTCTGAAGAATTGCAAAAAGCGTATAAATAAACATTAAATTTTGGGAGCGTATGACAAAAAATAGTGTTTGTCATACGTACCTAAATGAAGTTTTTCAGGATACATCTGCTATTTCGGACTCGTCTAACGCCTCGTCCGGAAACAGCAATGATTCGTCCTGAAAAACTCTATTTTAGGTACTTGAAACAAAAATAACTATTATCATAAACCTAACTACTCCGAATAGACGCTCAGTGGGCATAGCCCATAGAAAAATGCTACAATTGTATCGAGAGATGGCGCCACCATTATTACGAATTAAATTTTATCGTATTTCGTTGCTTGCCAAACAACGGCCAAACGCCTTTCAGAACTCGGGTCGCTCGCGCTGTTGCCAAATTCAAATGTACTTAAAATAGATTATGTATAATAATTAAATATGAAAAGAGGCTTCTATTTTATTTCGGTTATTTACTTATGATTTTAAATGTTGCAGGACCGGAGTTTTTTTATTTACAGTTTGTGGTTTTTTACTTTTTAGTAACAATTAATAATTACCTAGGTATTGTTATTATTGTTAGTACGTACCTATATAGGTATGATAATAGGTATAGACATACTTTTTTAGTTATTTAGGCGTACCTACCTATTATAGGAACTTAACATAACAGGTCCTATAATATAATTATTTTCATGATGTGTAAAATTACTAAAAATCTTGTACCTACTACCATAAACCTAACTATTCGGCGTAGTTAGGTTTATGCTACTACTACACTACAGTATATGAAGTCTAAAATAATGTATAGGTACCTAGGTAGATACCTATCAAATTTGACCGCGGATCCGGAACAATAAAAACATTCAATAACTAATATTGAGCAATAAAATTATCACCCTTATTTCGTAAAAACGTATAAAAACGCTCTCTTTCATCTTGCGAATATTCATCAAAGACTGTTTCGCGGAAAACTGCGGCCGGTCCGGCGCGATGCATATGAACTAAAGTAAGACCTACGTGCTTGCTCGATCCTCCAGCAAAAAGATATGAGCAAAAACCGCGCGGCGCCCTGGACGGCGCGCGTAGCTAAATTTTCCAAATAATCGCAATTGCAGCAAGTTAGGTTTATGTCAGGATCAAGTGTTTGCGGAGCCCCCACAATTCATACGACATTAATTATTATTCTCCTATTTTTGACTATAATATTTTGATATTATTATTGTTTTCAACATGTCAGGCATCACCTGTTGTTTTTATAACCGCAATAATAATCGAATAAATCATGGGATTAAATTATTTCGAATTCCCCTAAAGAACGACGAACTTTGCAAAAAATGGATTTTAAATAGTGGTAAGAATAAAACTTTCAATGAACCTTGACGTTAATCTGGAGGAATAAAACTGGGGATTAGTCAAGAACTTTATCGAAACATATAATAGTGGGCATAATACCTCGGGCCTCTTCATACGGGTGTCTCAAATTTGAGATATGACGTCATCGACTATTTTTTAAATGAAAGTCCTTTTTTATTATTCTTTTAAATGGCATAATAAAGTTTCAGTTCGTCACATAGTCATCGACGTGTGCTAGCATAGTTTAGTTATCGAAAAAAAAATATCTCTCCTTTACACAATTTATTCCAAAGTTAGAGACTCGCACTGTATACCTACGAGCCGCCACTGCTATACAGGGTGTTCGTTAATGACAATGCTAATATTTAAAAGGTTAATTCTTGGACACATTTTAAGAAAAAAACTTATTATGAATGTATGCCCTAAACAACTTAACTTTTAGATACAAGGGGAGGTAAAGTTTAAAAAAAAACGTTTTTTTTTTATATAATAAGTGCGATACTATTGTAGATATCTTTATGAAATTGGGTACACGTCTTTTAGGCATCAAGATGTATTTTCTGTTGTACAGACAGTTTTTTTTCAGTTGCGTCCGTACCAGTTTTGCATTGAATATTTTTGAAGAAAAATATGGTACGCACCTTTATCTTAAAATAAAAATCTTTTTTGAAATCCGCATACATTTCTAAACAAATTTGATCAGTTGTTTTTAAATCCGATGCAAGGCTTTCGCTTAAAAAAAATCACTAATCGTTTCTTTGCATGGTCATAACAATTACGTTAATGACAATATCACAATGTAGAGAATTAGATTTTATTTTTTTAGGTGAAAACCGTGTGTCGGACTAAAAAAAAATCAAGTGATCAAATATTTTCCTTAAGAAATAAGGATTTCAAAAATATATATATTTTTTATTTTAAGAAAAGTCAGTGGCGTACCACTGCTTGTCTAATAATAGTTTTGCCAGAAAACTTCCACAGGCTACTGATGAAATAACTCTGGATTTCTCCTGCGACTTTTAGTAGCAATTCGACGCAGGCGAAATCCAAAAGTGTCTAATAATTTTTTTTTTTTAAAGTTGACCTCTATATCGGGTGTCAACGAAATCGTTTAACAGCGCACCATTCAAATGCTTTTTTAAGGAGAAATTTGAAATTTTGGCTGAAGATATGATTTATGAAAACTCAGATTTTCCACTAAAAAACAAATGAATATCACTTCCGGATTGATCGGAAGTGAGCATGAGGCAAGAATTTCAAATACAACCCTGCAAATATTTTCACATATTTGAATAGAGCTTGAAATTCCCTTTTTAGCGATGTATCACAAGTTGTCATTTTCTTTCAAAATGGTGGCGTAGAGGGCATTTATTCCAAATTCAATATGGCGGCATTTTGACATCACCAATAGATTTTTTGTCAAAATGCCCGTTGATATCGGAGACAAGATAGGTTTTCTTACAGATTTTTCTCACTGTTGGAAATTCTAAATAATTGTTATAAAATTGAAGCATTTTTAGTATTTCCTTAAAATGTCAAAATGTATGTAAATTTTTCTCGAAATTTTGAATAGAACCCTATACATATTTTTAAACAATTAGATAGAGCTCGAAATTCCCTTTTGAATAATGTATCACAAGTGGCTATTCTTTTAAAAGATGACGTTGTAGAGGGCATAATTCAATATGGCGTCGCGCCGCCATATTTAATTATGCTATCAACAACGCCACATTTTAAAAGAATGGCCACTTGTGTTACATCGCTCAAAAGGGAATTTCGAGCTCTATTCAAATGTGGTAAAATATATTCCGGTTTCTATTCAAAATTTCGAGAAAAATTTACGTAAATTTTGACGTTTTAAAGAAAAACTAAAAATGCTTCAACAATTATAACGCTTATAACAATTATCTATAATTTCCAACAATGAGAATAATCTGCATGAAAACCTATCTTGTCTTCTATACAGTGATGTAAAATTACCGTAATTTATATTTTTGGTTATTTACGCTGGTAATTTACGAGTGTTAATTACCAAAATTAATTACCGTGGGAATAAATTTGTGTCGTAAATTACTGTGGTAAATAACCGTAATATATTTTTGGTAAATAACAATAAATTACCGTAATTTACCGTAAACTGCAAGTAAACTAATAGCGATTTCCATTCGTAAATTAATGTAAATTGTGTTATTGTGTATATTACTGTCTTTTGGAAACCTCCAACTAGTTTACAAATAAAAATTGCTATTTTTCCAAAGAAGCATGTACATGTATAAAAAAATATCTTGTCATAATCATGTAATTACCACTTGGGAATGAAATTACGGTGTGTGTAAGTATCGGTGCAGGACAAAGAGTTGTTTCATTTGTTTGTGAATAAAACATTGTTTTTTCTTTAAATATTATTTAATTTTAAAACGAAAGCAACACAGAACAAAATGAATGGCAATGAATGACAGCCGACAGTAAATCCCCGGTTCGGCCAATAACCGGCAGCCGGCAGTAAATCCCCGAACGCATACTGTTCATATTGCGGACAAACATGGTACAGGGTGATCCCCTATAATGTCGCCCCCTTTCAACTTTTTTATTTTTAGTGTCTCAAAAAAATTAAAAGTATGTTTATGTAGGTATTGAAAAATACTTTTTTTCTGCGTATAAAAAATATTGGAAAAATGATCAGTATACAGGGAAAAACAAAAAGTAAGTTTTTTAAATGGATCACCCTATATATGAATTTATTTTTCGATTCCTCGTAAAATTCTAAGCATAATTTATGTATGAAGTTATACCTCTAGAATCAGTAGTTTCACAGCTATAAATGGTTGAAAATCGATACTTTGGCTAGTTTTCACCTTGGCAGCAAGAAGGCTATTACAAATGGAGTAAAATGAATTTCACATTCCTATCTTAACTTTCCAAGAGCTATCTGATGGTGCTAACTAATGGTACCTACAGAGGTACCAGATTTGGTACCCAGGGTACCGCCTGCCAGTTCCTTTCAGTTCCTGAAAAGGAAGATAGGAATGTGAAATTCATTTTACTCCATCTTTAATGATCTTCTTGCTACCAATGTGAAAATTAGCCAAAGTACCGATTTTTAACTGTTTATAGCTGTGAAACTACTAACTCTAGAGGTATAACATCATACATAAAATATGCTTAGAATTTTACGAGGAATCGAAAAATAAATTCATATATAGGGTGATCCAATGAAAAAAAAAATTAACTTTTTGTTTTTCCCTGTATACTGATCATTTTTCCAATATTTTTTACACGCAGAAAAATAGTAGTTTTCCTAATCAGTGCGCAAAGTTAGGTTTTCCCGCACGCGAAAGCAGTTAGAATATTAATGTTGTTAATAATAATAAATAGGTAGTTATAAGTTGATGTTTTTGATGCCAATAAAATTTAAGAAAAAAATGTAGTTATTTCACTCGTAGAAAAACATTGTTACTAACACGTACGCAAAGTAGTTTACCCCCACTTAAAGCTTATCTGAACTTTTATCAAGTGTGATTTTATAAGTGTATTTGTTTCCCGCACAGTGTGCAGTAAAGTGCTACTTTGCATATGCAAAAGTGTGCGCAAAGTAAATTCTTTGCGGTCACTCGTAAAAAAAAGTATTTTTCAGTACCTACATAACTATACTTTTAATTTTTTCGGGACACTTGAAATAAAACAGTTAAAGAGGGGCGACATTATAGGGGATCACCCTGTACATTACAACAAAATACAGTAAATAACGTTAAATTACGGTAAATAACGTTAATTATTTAGCACGAGAACCAGTAATTTTCTATATAACATCAGTAAATTACGGTAATCAATTTCTGGTAATTTACGGTAAATTACAGTAAATTACCACGGTAATTTATCGGTAATTTACCAGTTCACATCACTGTCGGACAGTTTGACAAAAACTCCAATGGTGATGTCAAAGTGCACCCATATTGAATTTGGGATAAATGCCCTCTACGCCGCCATTTTGAGAAAAAATGGCAACTTGTGATACATGGTTAAAATGGCAATTTCAAGCTGCAGTGTTGTGTTTGAAATTCTTGCCTCCTGCTCACTTCCGGTCAAGCCGGAAGTGATCTTCATTTATTTTTTAGGGAAAAAATGAGTTTTCATAAACCATATCTTCAACCAAAGTTACAAATTTATCCTTAAAAAAACATTTGAATGATGCATTGTTAAATGATTTCGTTGACACCCGGTATATCTCAAAAGTTAAGACCTTTAGGGCATATGTTCATATGAAGTTTTTTCTTAAAATGGGTCCAAGAATCAGCTTACCGCTTTTTAAAGCGGCAAAAGGTTTAATTCTCCCCAGTGTTTCTAGTATAAGAGGTTGGATTGGAGAATGCATCTTTAAACCGGGAATCGACAAAACTGTCTTAAATCACCTTCAAAAAAAATATTCTACCATGCCTAGTGAAGAACGGAAATTTATTTTGGCTCTTGCCGAAATGTCGATTAAAAAAGATTTGGAATATTCCAAAAAAATAGAAATTATTGAGGGTTCCGAGGATCTTGGTCCATTAGGACGTCTTCCGAAACATGCTAAACAAGTTTTAGTTTTTTCTATTCGAAGCCTGTATCACAAATTGAAATTGCCTTTGGCATATTTTGTTTCCGGGACATCGGTAAAAGGCGAAAAATTGAAATCTTCAATTTTGTACGTCCTCGATAATTTAAATGCTGTTGTATTTCTTCCAAAGGCAATCGTATGTGATCAGGATTCAAACCATAGAAAAGCTTTTAGTTTGTTAGGAATAAGTGCTGAAACGCCATTTTTCCTTTGTCAGAAACACAACATTTTTCGGATATTTGATGTACCTCATTTATTCAAAAATATCCGGTATAACTTGCTACAGAATAATTTTACCTTGTTCGAGAACATTATAAGTTTTGATCATATTAAAAGGGTGTTTGCAATAGATCAGTCTTCGAATACGGCACGAGCCATGCCAAAGCTTTCTCAGAAACATATTAACCCAAATGGTTTCGAAAAAATGTCCTTTTTCTACAGCCGCGCGCAAAATAACTAAATACTAAATTCAAATGAAATCGCAAAATCGACTAATGCCGTGGATCCTTATTTTGCGCTCTAGCGCGAACATGGAAAAGGAAATTCTCACTTTTTCCGTCTAGTGTGCTGAATGGTCATGGAAACCGAAGATAAATAAATGAGAGTCGTGCGTTTGTTACAGTTTGTTGCTGACAATCCTGTTCTAAATATGCCCGAAGCCCGAACATAATATGTCAAAACTGACAGTCATTCGCAAATTTCAGAATAAGTATAGAGAAAAATGTGGATTTAATTTTAAAAAATACGGCTGTAGAAAAAGTTCTGTGTGTTTTTCGAGCGCAAAGTAAGATTGCCGTTTTCGAAAGATTACTGCGCTCCGCTACGCGTCGCGCAGTAACATTCTTTCTCAAGCGGCAATCCGTTACTTTGCGCTCTAAATACACAAATAACTATTAAATTAGCCTTACAGGTTCTGTCCCATACTGTTGCCGCAGCGGTAAAAACATGTGTCAAAAACGGGCAAATCCATGCGGATGGAATTCATACTGCTAATTTTTTGGAAGATATGAATCATTTATTTGATTCTTTAAATAGTAAACGGTTCTATTAAAAAAATCCTTACGGTTGTGCTTTGTCAGGCAAAAATACCATAATATTCCAAACTTTTAAAAAAGGCTTAGATATTTTTCAAAATTAAAAATCTCGAAGGCTTTCTGCCGTCTTGTTTTTATGGTATGATTCAAACCATCAATGCAATACATGCCTTATTTGAATCGAAGAAATCCAAAAAAAAAATCGGTTTTTCATTTAACTGACAGATTAAATCAGGACTTTCTGGAAAATTTCTTTTCGACTATTAGGCAACATGGTGGATGGAATATAAATCCCAGTGTAGATATGTTTCGAAAATGCTATTCGATCCAATTTGTAACGAGTTTTCTAAAAGCTCGCTAGACAAATTGTGAAAACGATAATGACGAGCAACTAAAAATTGAATAACAAAAAAAAATCACACAAAAACTCATCAGGCTTAATTTACAATTTTTAATTAACATCGTTTATATCTTAACAAATTCAGAATTCAAAATTCAAATTTAAAACTCAAAATACAATTTTATTCATGCCATAATGTACATAACAATGCCGATTGCAAATTTTAATTTCTTAACCCAAAATTCGACATCATTCACTGTTCTCCACAACTGGGTGGTTCTTTTACTCACTTTCCAGGTAACACTGATAATGGCACCTGCCGAAAGCGCTCTGTTACGTTAATTTAGAGGTCTTTTTAGATTAAAATTTTATGTGTGGAATACAAAGAGTGTTTCACTTAGTATATTTCGTACAGGCACACAGCTTTCACTCTCAACTTATTAAATTTAAGGGCGCATTCCTAAAGTAATTTCATGAAAGAAAGTTCATCTAAACATGGGGTGTTAAAAAAACGGTTTTTTATAAATATTATAAATATTTTTAAAAGGACTTTTTTGAAATTTGGTAGGTCTATTTTTGGTGATAAAAGTCTATTTTAGCCATAACTAGAATAAAATTATTAAATTTATTATGCCCCGGGGGGCATCTTTCGAATTATTTTTGTTCGAGAAATGTACGCCACTAACTTTTTTTGTAATTTTTATTAAATGAAGCAACTAAAAATACAACTTTTTTGCTGCTATAATTTTGTTCCTATCTGACCTCGCTTTCGAGAAAAAAAAATAAATACCTTTTTATTATATGTCCCTGGCTCTTGCAATAAGCAAGTTGTTTTTATTTTTTTTTCTTTCAAATTCCACAAAATATTTTAAGAAAATTTGCAATCGCTTGTCTTAAATTAGTGTCCAAAAAAGGCTAAAAATGTCTGAGTAATAGGTCAGGGCGGAGATATTAATAACAAAATTTAACACCCAGCATCTAAAAAACAATGCATTTCCAGACCCATGTTTATACGGACTTTTTTTCATGAAATAAGTTCACCAATACGCACTTAACTAAAAAATAATCATTCTGTGTGGAAATTTATTACACCAGAAGAAGAAAATTCTTCGTTGTTTTGCAAAAGTATGAATATCACAAAGTTTCGGAAAACAACAAATATTTTTTTTGCTGTAATAAATTCCTACACAAAATGGTGTAGTGATTATAAGACATCAATAAAAATGTAACCAAGGCAACCAAATGTTAAGTTGCCTCGTCGTTTAAAAATCTTTAGTCATTTAATAAATTAATTGGCCAAAATAAAAAAAAACAAGTATATCTCGAAAAACATGACATGTCAAAAATCTAACAAAGTTGTTTTTTCTAATTAACTAGGCAATTAAACTGATGCATAAAACAAAAAGTTCGATTCACCCATAAAAATTCTCGGTCCGATTGAATTTTCGAATTTTTTGCAGTGTCTTATTCCAACCCCTGTATAATACAGTTCCTACCAAAATTAAATATTTCCGATAAAGTATGTTTTTCTAAATAAAATTTTCTACAACATAATTCAAACCGCATCTCGATATCTTTTTTCGTTCAAAACTTATGACGCAATTAATGTTTGAAAAAAATACAATATCCATATTATTATGTCCCGTAGTTTAGTAAAAAATTGTTTAAAAACCAGTTTTTATTTATATGATCTAAAAACAAAAAAAAATGGAACTAAATTAAATAATACCAGACCTGGAAATTGATCTTGACAAAAGTAATTCTAACAATCTTGTTTATGTATTTCATAAAATAAATTAACACAGCTAAATCCCAGGACAAGCTCTTTTATTATATTAATTGTAAAATGTAATAAATTGATCGGTGTGATTTAATTTAATGTTTATTTTATTTTTTTTTTTAGAGCAATCTTGTGTTTTTGCTTCAGGGTTTTCGCTCTTGTTACAATGCGCCGCTTAACTCAGCACTCATACCTACACTTTGTTTTACGTATTCTGAGAATTTAACGAGTAATCTGTAATGCCTCAATAAGTAAAAAATATAAATTTTTCCTCTTGAAATGCGGAATTTAAAAAAATGCTTATTTTTTAGTCCACCTTAAAAATCCAATTTTTTAAAAAACCGTATGATTTTTTAGAGACATGCAGGCAATAATTTATATTTCCATAATTCAGGTAAAAATATTTAATTTTTCCCTTGAAATGCGGTATTATTAAAATTTTTCTTTAGCTAGGATTCAACGAAAGAATAAATGAAGATCTGATAGAGATGTTGACGACGATAAGGCAAAAGTCATAAATTTTCGTCTATTTAGTGATTTTTTTAATTGAATTATTATACTTACCTACATACTTACAATTCAATTTCGTGTCAACCAACTATTACATATTGATGTATATCCTACTTCATATATAAATTGTAAAGATGTATTTGATATTTTCTATCATTCCATTTTCATAATAATTTACTAAATAATCCCATTTTATTTCGCCTAAATTAATTTAATGGCTACCTACCTACTTACAGACGTATTATTATACGTCTTTTAAAAATCGGTTTTGTATTTAAATAATTAATGTTTCATATGTTCATAATAATTATTACATACGTAAAAGAGATATATTTTATTTTCTAAATCAAACGTTTTCGTTATAAAACCATAAACCCAACCAAAGGTAGGTTTATGATGAAACGCATTAAATCATAAATATTCCTCAAATTCACATTTCTTTTAAGACAACCGGCAATAATGCATGATTTTACCGTCGAATTGCGCGCCATCTCATACCGAGTAGCAAAAGTAAGCGAGCCGAAATCGAGCTTTGGACGCTCACTTGGGCAAGCGAGAGTCCAAATACAATACGTTTTTATACCGTTTAACTGAGCGTCTATTCGGAGTAGTTAGGTTTATGCTATTATGAATCATATGTTATCAAGTAAATATAAAAGTTAATATTAGTATTGTTTCTTGGCTAAACATAGCTTTATTCACAAGTACCAATTTGAAAATTGAAAATAATCGTCACTATGTCGCACCTCTAACCTTTAACTACCTACCTATAATCTTGAGAATATTTCGAAAAGTTTCTCTTCTAACCGGGTGTTGATCTCTCAGAGACTATATTCTTAAATTATTCATAGATGATTTTTTCAATTAATTTTGATCAGGATTTATCTTTTACCTGTAGATTTTTGCTATATCGTTGATAAAATATATATGAATCATATGTTATCAAGCAAATTTAAATATTAATATTTTTATTGGTTTTGGAAGTACCATAGCTTGATTCATAAATATCCATTTGAAAATTAATAATAATCTTCGCTGTGTCATACCTCTAATTAACTACCTATAATTTTAAGAACATTTCGAAAAATATTTTCTGTTCTAACTATGTTAATATCCTCGAGCCTACATTCCCAAATTCTACATTTTTGTTCTAACTGTATGTTGATATATTCGAGCCTATATCCCAAATTCTCCATTTTTGTTCTAACTGTATGATGATATCTTCGAGTCTATATTCTCAAATTCTCCCTAGATGATGCTTTTTGTTAGGTTTTCGCAAGAGATACTTCCAATATTCAATAAAAACAGAATTATTTTAAATTAATTTAGATCGGGATCTATCTTTTGATATGTTCAATTAATCTCTAATCTGTAGATTTTTGCTATATCGTTAATAAAATATTTATGAATCATATGTTATGAAGCAAATTAAAATATTAAGCTTTACATTCGTTTTTGAGCATTGATTCATAAATGTCAATTTGAAAATTAATAATAATCGTCACTTTGTCATACCTCTAATTAACTACAAATAATTTTAAGAACATTTTTAAAAAGAGCTTCTGTTGTAACTGCATGTTGATATCTCCGAGCCTATATCCTCAAATTTTTCATAGATGATCCTTTTTGTTAGGTTTTACTAAAGGATCCGTCCATTATTCAATAAAAAACAAAATTGTTTAAAATTAATTTTGATCAGGACATATCTTTTATTATTTTCAATTAATTTTGTTCAGGGGTTATCTTTTGTCTGCAAATTTCTGCTATATCGTCAATAAAATATTTATGAATCATAAGTTATAAAGCAAATATAAATTTTAATATTAATATTGATTCTTGACTAGCCGTAGCTTGATTCATAAGTATCAATAAGAAAATTGAAAATAATGGCCAATATGACCAACCTTAACTTTTTCTTCCTCTTCTTCTCGTCCCATGTGCTTGACTGTTGCTCGTCCTGGCCCTCGTCTCCCATCAATTTTGCCTTGCAGTATAAGTTTTGGGATAGAGTATCGTTCTCCCCTGAGGATGTGCCCTAAGTATGACGTTTTTCGTTGATTAACGATATTTAAGAGTTCTCTCTCTACTCCAGTAATTAGGGGAACATCGTTATTTGACACATGCTCAGTCCAAGAAATCCGAAGCATTCTTCGCAGTGCCTACATTTCAAATGCCTCAATTCGGTTTAATGTCCTGGCCTGAAGCGACCATGTTTCCACCCCATATTACAAGATGGGCCACACGTAACACTTCGTGCCCTTTACGACATACCGACGTATGTGTCATAAAGTAAAAAATTGAGTTACGCCGCGCCGTCAGATTATATATTCTTAATATGCTTTTCATATGACAAACCGCTGAAACCGTTTTATGGAAAACGTGCAAGGATTAGAAACAGTTGCGCCGGTTTTTCATATGAAAACTATGTTAAGAAATTAAGAATATATAATCTAACGGCATAACACAATTTCTGACTTTATGACACATGCGTGGGTATGTCGTAAAGGGGACGACCTGATAACGCGCAGTTGGAGATGATCAACCGGCAATGTTCTTTGGCGGAGTATGTTTTTCATTCTTAAAAAGTGGTTTTCGCAATTCCGATACGGGCTTTTATTTCTTCATCACAGTCCCATTTTTCGTTGACAGTTGCCCTTAAGTATTTGAATTTAGACAATCTTTCAATTATTTCTCCATTGACTGTAAGATTGATGTTATCGAATTCTTGCCTGCTGATGATCATCATTTTTGTTTGTGCGATGTTAATTCGTAATCATAAGCCTTCGCCAACCCCGGTAATTCTGTCCAGTAAGTCCTGTAGGTATTCAAGATTATTAGCCAAAATTGCAGTATCATATGCGTATCGGATGTTGTTGATGGCTTTGCCGTTTACTTTTATTCCAGTATCCACATTGTTCAGCGCCAACTGAAAGATCTTCTCTAGATATATATATTAAAGACTAAGGGAGGCAGAACACATCCTTGTCGGACGCCTTTAGCAATGTCGAGCTCGTCCGTCGTAAGGTCCTTCCCAATTCGGATTTCAGCAGACTGGGCCCAATAAAGATGTTTTATTATTCTGATATTTTTGCCATCAATACCTATTTCGCATAGTCTGCTTATTAATAAGTCATGCTTCACATTATCAAATGCTTTCTGGTAGTCGATAAAACAAATGAGTACATTCCTGCGCTGGTCGTAGCACTTCTGTACTAGGAGTTTCATCGATAATAAGGTCTCACTGGTACCTAGTCCCTTTACAAAGCCGAATTGCGTTTTTCCGTTCATCTCTTCACATTTGTTGTAGATTCTACACTGAATCATACGTAGAAATGCTTTAAGTGCATGGCTCATTAGACTTATAAGTCTGTAAGCAACACAGCTCTTCGGGATTGTTTCTTTGGGTATTGTGACAAATGTGGATTTTAGCCAGTGTTTGGGCAAGTGGACATCATCATATATTTAATTAAAAAGATATGTGAGGAGTTTCACGTTAGCGCATTTCAGAACTTCAGCATACATGTTGTCAGGTCCGGGACTCTTACCGTTCTTTGTGGAGTTGATTGCTCTGGTGACCTCCGATTCCAGGATTTCCGGTCCACTCAATTGTTGCTGGTAATTATTATGCTATTCTCAAAAAAAACCTCTCCATAGTTCTTCCAGATCTCCTGCAGTTTATCTTTATCCAGGACAAGCCTTCCGTTTCGTCTCTAATAGAGGGTAATTTTGATTGTATATGACAACCAGTAATTTGTTTGACCCTCTTATGAAAGTTAAACGAATCGTTAAGGCTAAGCAGTCTCTCGGCTTCCTCACATTCCTCACGAATCCATGTTTCTTTCGCGTCCCTTATTTTGGGTTCTGATGGGCTTGTCTATGACTCTGTACTTTATTTTATCGTTTTTGACTAGTCGTCGATCTTCCATCAGATCCAGCATCTCATCAGTCATCCATGGGTTGAGTTTTGTTCTTGCATTATGACCAAGAATGTTTTGAGTGGCCGTTTGTATATTTGTCTCTAATTTATTCCAGATGTCATTAGAAGATGTCTCCTGTTCGAGGCGATTCTCTACACAAAGCCGTTGCAGTTCTGCTTTCATAGATTCCTAGATATGCGATTGTTTTACCTTAACTACCTACCTATAATTAATTTTCAGAACATTTCGAACAAGAGTTTTTTTTTAACCGTGTGTCAATATCTACGAAACTATATTTTGAAATTCTCAATAGATGTTGCTTTTTGTTACGTTTTACTAAGCGATCCAACAAAGCTGCTATATCATTAGCAAAATGTTTATAAATCATATGTTATCAAGCAAATATTAATATTAATATAGGTTCTTGACTAGCCATAGCTTGATTCATAAGTATCAATTTGGAAATTGAAAATAATGGCCTATAATTTTGAGAACATTTCGAGACAGAATTTTTGTTCTAACCATATGTCGATATCTCCGAGCCCATACTCTCAAAGTCTTCATAGATGATGCATTTTGTTAAATTTTACTAAGAAATACTTCCAATATTCAATAAAAAATCAGGATTATTTTAAAATTATTTTGATCAGGACATGTCTTTTATCTGTAGATTTCTGATATATCGTGAACACAATATTAACATTAATATTGGCTCTTGACAAATCATAGCTTGATTCACAAGTTCCAATTTGGAAATTAAAATTAATGGCCAATGTGTCGTACCTCTACCTGCCTGTAATTTCGAGAACATTTCCAAAGAGTTTCTGTTCTAATCGCGTGTCGATATCTCCAAGCCTATACTCTCAAATGATGCTTTTTGATAAATTTTACTAAAAGATCGTTCCAAAATTCAATAAAAAATAGGATTATTTTAACAATTATATCTGCAGATTTCGGCTATATCGTTAATGCAATATTTATGATCATATGTTACCAAACAAATATAAATATTAATATTGATATTGGTTCTTTACCAACCATACCTCAATTTATAAGAAAGAATTTAAGAATTGAAACCAATCGTCACTATGTCGTACCTCTAACCCTACCTATAACTAATAACATCACATTTCGAAAAAAAGTTGATGATGCTTTTAGTTAAGTTTTACTAAGGGATACTTCCATTATTCCATAAAACACAGGATTAATTTAAATTAATGAGGAGTAGAACATATATTCATTACGTACAGGATGATTCAGGTAAGTGTTTAAATGGAAATATCTCTATTATTTTTGAAAACTGAAAAAATATTCCGAACATAAGTTGTTTGATTTCATCTGCTTTTACAAATGAATTTGTTTTAATGTAGACATGGTGTTTCAAAGAAGCAAGACACTTTGTTTTCCACAATAATAGAAATATTTCAATTTAAAGAGTTATCTGGATCACCCTGTACATTTCTCCTATATTTTTAATAAAATATTTATGAATCATAGTTATCAAGCAAATAAATACATATTATATACATATGCATATTATATTCATTGGAAAATTAATAACCCAACATGGTTTCATGTTGTAACTATAGTTTATTTCGTCATACTTTCTAAGCAACCGCAATTATTTTAAACTATTTGTTTTAAATCCTTTAAAATAACTGACACGCATGCTGAGTATAACACAGGTACTATTCAGACGTAGGCTTGAAATTAAAAACAATTTACGTTGCAAAATCGTAACATTTACCCGAAGTACCTGTGCATGCTTTAGCTCAAATTTATATCCGCTCCATTTTACAAAGTAAGTATCAGCTAATCGTGCAATATTATTGTTGTTATTATAATTATTTTTGCACTCTTATACTTTAATTGATTTATTAGACATTTACTACCTGTACTTTAATAACATTCATTCAAATACAGATTTTTTATTAAGATACGGGTTTAACCAATCAAAATGCAACGCCTCTGCAGTATGCCATGGCCATAATATTTAATATTTATTCATTTTGGCAGTTCATAAATACTGTTTACTTAGTAAATTTTAAATCCGAAAGTAGGTATCATTATTATTATGACTGGTCGTAGAAAAAATAGTGCATGCAACTCACATTTATTGGCCATTAAGTCACTCGCATTCATTACGACACTCTCCTAGGGATCTGGTCGTAATTCCCAAATTCGTGTCTTATTAGCTATTAAATATGTACATCGCATAATATCTATTTAATATATACTTTTTTCTTCAAACGTCAGTAAATCCGTCATTACTCGACTGTGTAGGCGGCCGTGAAGTCTCGTTTTTCCTCCGCCGGAGCTTTACTTTTCACTTTTCCGCCGGCGGAGGTAAAAGTGTTGTCATAGCAGCATAGATACAATACAAACAGACAAAAAATAAGCGTCAACAACTCAAGATTTATTAAACTACAATTCGTATTTATCACT
>MU183065.1:122057-154674 GCA_016904865.1 Pissodes strobi | reverse complement strand
TTGTTCCTAAATTAGTGATTTTTAGAAATGCAGTCACAAATTGAGTGGTAAATACAAATTGTAGTTTAATAAATCTTGAGTAGTTGACGCTTATTTTGTTGTCTGTTTGTATTGTATCTATGTTGCTATGACAACACTTTTACCTCCGCCGGCGGAAAAGTGAAAAGTAAAGCTCCGGCGGAGGAAAAACGAAACTTCACGGCCGCCTGCACAGTCGAGTAATGACGGATTTACTGACGTTTGAAGAAAAAAATAATTATTGTTGACAGTGTCCACTGACAGCTTTATGATACATTACCATAGCAACAACCTGTGCCTATTCACCGACACCGGTCTAAGCCGCCTTGCGAACCCACTTATCTTTAATAATAATTAGATATTATTACTATTAAAAAGAGATGTTTTTGCATTAATTTGTCGACATTTCAAGAAAAAACAGCATATTTCATTTGGAGGAAAAGTTAGTTTTCATGGCTTGCTCTCTATTACCAGCCTCACTCCGTTCGTCTCATAAAAACGAGCGCGCCATGAAAAGTATCACTTTTCCTCCATATAAAATAATATACTATTGTTTCGAAAACTTTTATAATATTATATTGTGAAAATTATTTAGTAAGGAACTCTATAACTAACCCAAACTAACCCTAGTGGACAATTTGGACAAGAAAATGATGGAATTACGCTAAAATTATTAAAGAATACTAATTTATTGTAAATATTCACAACACATTGAAAATGGAATTAGTTGATGCGAGTTTATACAAAACGTATGGGTCCAAACTCCAAAATAAATGCATCCACAATATGTGAATATACCTAGCACTTTCCACCATATCTGCCGGCCAAAAACGACGACTAGCTTCGACCTATGCGGGTATCATCAATGAATTGCAGTGGTATTGCAGAATATGCTTAACCGTAACGCAAAATGAGGCTTGTATAGTAATATGTGTAATTTGAGAGAATGCAGCAAAAATACACAGTTAGTGCCTTAGTGCAAGATAAAAATAGTATTGCCATTCGTAATAATGGAAAAAGGGCTTTTAAACAGCTGTAAGTGATTGATATAGAAACTCTAGTTGGGTTAATATTGGAATCAAATTTCCTTTCGATTAAGATGTCTTGGAGTTGAAAATTGCATCTACTCAAGGATATTTATGGAAAATATATAAAGACATAACCCCGGTAACTTTGTTCTATGTAATAACAAATTATAGTATTATCTTCGTTTTGTTATACCTAATGACCTTTTTTTTACTGCACGCATTTTTAAATTTACTTTTAATCGCTTAAAATGTCTCTAATAAAGTCTGATATCGTTTATAATTTACTTATACAACAATTGAGACACCATACTACTTGTTCATCAATTTTAAAGCGGTGTGATTTGAAAAATATTTTACGGATTTTTTGTGACAAGACATATTTGGATATATTTAACTATGGACTAATAAAGCCATAGTCCTAAACTACGAAGGTGGAATACAGGACGGGTTCTTATCCGGTGCAATTTTTGTCAAATTATTTAACCTTGCCATTTACTGAAAAAAATCACAACTTTTTCTAACCTCCGTCTTAAAGAGTGACGTACTGTCTCGGAATGCTTTTGGAATTTTTGAAATACCTCACGCCGTTCCAGCAAAATTGTCAATTTTTTGAAAAACTGCTGTTACTACCAAACGTGATGATAACCTTATAAGCCTCGTCGTGAATAGAAGATGAACCCTAAATTCACGCCAAATAAGAAATGAAACGGGTCTTCACGTTGCTTGCCAAATTATCCATCGCCGCCTCTGGCATTTAGCCGACTGTTAAGTCGGGTTTTAACGTAATTATATCTGATGGGCGAATGTGGATGTGGAGAGAAAGTGGTGAAACGTGCAAGGAAGAGCACATGGTAGCGCATTTCGAGAAGATGGTGTGACAGTCTGGGGTCGAATTGTGGAGAATGGAAGAACGTAACAGGTAGTATTGATTGGAGAACGCATAAATGCAAACAGATATAGCAACAGGTGTATAATTGAAGATATTGTCCCCTTCGCAAGCAATTTTGGTGACCATTTCATTTTAGTTGACGATAATGCTCGCCCACATCGTCTGCCAATTGTTGCCAACTTGCTGAGGAAACACAACATAGGAAGAATGATATGGTCTGCTAGATCGCCAGACGTAAATCCAATTGAACACATATGGAGCAATTTAAAATTACGTTTGAATCAAGAAGGTAAATTCTTTAATATTTAAGTGAATTAGAGAATGGGACGCCACACCCCTAATATTAAAAATTGATCGAGAGATGCCTTCAAAAGTTAGAGAAATGATCCGAAAACAAGTTGGTCCAATACGATTTTGAGCCATTTTCTAAAGATGCAGTGATCTATCTGCAATCTCGTGCTGTAAGCGTTCGAGCCTGAAGTGGAAAAGATCTTTTTTTATTTTAGGTTATTTATTCACTAGTTGAAAAGTTCTGTATGTTCGTTATTTATTGTTTTTATTAGTCTTTCAGCTTGTTAATGATTACCGTTAAATTATGATTATCCACAAGCAAAGAACAACCGGAGATCTCCTGACTTACGTGACCTACCTGTGGACCAAAGCCATCGAGAGCTACGGCGAATTTCGTGCAGGGGCTCTCGACATATCCAAAGCACTTGATAGGGTGTAGCATGATGCATTGTTAAGCAAATTGACAGCATACGGACTACCTTGAGCACTGCTTCTATGGCTTTTCAATTTCTTAAGGGATCGATGCATCCGAGTTGGCACTGATGAACATCTCTCGGAAAAATTTAAAATCAATGCCGGAGTTCCTCAAGGGTGTATATTATCTCCCACACTATTCCTGCTCAATATCAACGATCTCTTAGATAAGACAAACAGTTCTATTTACCGCTTTGCATACGACAGCACTCGTATATTCTCATTCATGTCGCGAACTCCAATGACCTTGCTCGTTCCCAACGTGAGCGAGAAAATAAATCAGATTGCTGCTACCAATGAAGATACGAACGCCATCGTGGAATGGGGTGAGATAACAATGTCCAGTTTAACGCAGAAGAGACTCAAGCTCTCTTCTCAAAAAGGACAGGACAAACACTGGCTCTGGCCTCATTCATAAGCTTGCTGGGCATCAACGTAGAAAACAACATGTGTTGGTGTAATCACGTCACCAAAATCGCCAAGACAGCAAGACAACAGCTAGGAGCACCCTATAGAGCAAAAAAGTTGTATACACCTCATCAGCTCTTCCTGCTCTATAAGGCCAACGTCCACAGTCTTCTAAACCACACGCACATTAAAAAAATATTACGTGATAGTCTGTCTTTTTTTTCGACGTTTCTGGATTCATATAGCACGCCTCGAATTTGCAATGTACTGTATAGCGCCATTTGCAAATTAATATGCGCATTTTTTTTTGCTTCAGTCCACTTGCAAAGGCGTTGCCTATAATACCCTAATGGGCACTGCAAGTAAGAAACCGCGAGGAGGAAAGATACCGATGGACTCTTTTCTTAAAGATGTTTAGACTGTAGCCAGCAGGGAACAATTCGGTTGGTAAGGAGTTCCAGATGCTCGTCACATGCCAGAAGAAATAATTTTGGTAGAGGCTGGTTCTGGGTATGTTTTGTTGAAGAGCATATGGATGAGAGCTTCTAGCTCGTCGTGTGAGACGAACAAAGCTGGCACTGGAGGGAATCAGAGTTGTAAGATCGGTCGAACACCCTCCGTGATAATATCGGTAAAAAAGGGAGAGATCACCCACCATCCGCCTATGCTCCAAGGTGTGAAGGGAACGAGTCAGTCAGTGTTTCGTCGTTAATAAGTCGAGCGCTGGAGTATGTTTGGGAACAGAACTCCAAATATGAGAGCAATACTCCAGAGTAGGTCTGACTTGCGCTTTATAGTGTGTAAGCAGCTGATGGGAGCTGAAGTATTTTTTGGCATGGAAAAGTACACCCAGATTTTGAGAGGCACACTTGGCGAGACCTCGGACATGCTCATCCCATGAAAAGTTAGTGCTTGCGGTTATTCCAAAAAGCGAAAGATTGGAGGATGGAGAAAGGATGATGATGTCAAGGTAGTTTCGCTTAGTTTTTCTCCGGGAGAACACAGCAGTCTGGGTCTTTTTGGCATTGAAGGTTACAAGATTGCTGGATCCCCATTCAAGAATTGTGTTTAAGTCTCGATTGATTGAGTCAGTGTTGTCTTCATAGTTGTCCCAGACAGAGTGGCCGATGATAATGGTTTGTCAGAAGAAAAGGACGATACAAGACTGCTATCGTCCGCATAGCTGTAAATGGGGTTTTCAGTAAGCTTTAGTAGGTCATTTATGTGCAGCAGGAACAAAGTTGGAGACAAAACCGAACCTTGCGGAACACCAGCATTGATGGCAAATGCCTCGGACGAGACACCATCGATAGCAACCTGAATATTCCTTTTATCTAAAAAACTAGACAATAGTGTTTGTAGAGCTGGTGGAAGGTCATAAGCTGAGAGTTTGTCCAGGAGTGATTGGTGCCACACCCGGTCGAAGGCTTTGGAGATGTCAAGAGCAACGACTCGGGACTCTCCGTGTTTTTCCAGGGTTGAATTCAAGATGTGTGTTACATAAGACATCAGATCTCCTGTTGAGCGCTTCGCTCTAAATCCATATTGCCTATCAGATATTATGTTGTTATGTTCAAGATATTTCAGGATCTCGGTGTTAATGACTCTTTCCATTACCTTGGGCACTACTGGGGTTAAAGATATTGGACGGTAGTTACTGGCAATATCCTTCTTTCTCTTCTTAGGTAAAGGTTGCACTCTAGCGCGCTTCCACAGGGCTGGAAAAATACCTCTATTGTAGGATAAGGTATATAGTTTGGTTAGAATAGGTGTCAGCTCCAGTGCGCATTGTTTGAGAACAATGAGGGGAATTCCATCCAGTCCAGCGGCCTTTGTGCAGTCAAGATGACGAAGTAACCCTGGCTATTTAAAAGCAATTAGGTGCCTCAATGACGTAAAAAAAATGCAGTTTTTCAAATAATACCAACTTTCCTAGAACGGCGTGAGATATTTTAAAAATTCCAAAACCATCACTCCTACCTGTCGGCGGTTAGAAAAAGTTCTGAAAAAAAGATTAACAGCAAATGACGAGGTAAAAAAATTGCAAGACATCATCTTCTTATCCGTCCTGCATTATGCCACCTGCAGCCTACACCTTTACCGCTTTATTCGTTCATAGCCAAATCTATCCAAATCTGTCTCGCTTTAACAAATTCGTCAAATATTTTTCAAACTACATGACCTCAAAATGCATCAATTGGTATGGGATGTTTCAATTCTTAACTATCTAGTCAAGAATTTATATACGATTTTGCTATTTAGAGCAACATATTTTTCAGGAATAAGAAATAATTTCTTCCATCAACTTAAATAAAGTGCGATACATAATGATCGATCTATGTTTCTCAGTGGTGCCATCAAAATCTATCGCTCCTTGGACATTAGTTACTAAGTTGGGGTTTGAAACCTTCGGCAAAATGTACTACTATGTTAGCATCATCACGAGATGATTAAAACTGAGCTTTTCCGTATTGTACAACTGTATTGTAATTAGTAACGTTAGTTAGTTCAAAAGCCGAAAATCCTATCGAAAAATTATTTTTAAATTGTTTGCGTTTTCTCCAATATTGCTACAAAAGTTAACTTTACTCCAGCGAGCATTGTGAGACTGACCATAAGCTCTTTCGAGATAGAGCGCTGGAGTAATAAATACAGTTAATTTTAACAAAATTATTTTACTTACCAAATAAACATCGATGGGTTTTTCCCTATGAATTTTATAACTCTTTTGCAATTCAGTCTGCTTCAAGGCATGCGCTATATGTAGTGCACTGGCGTCAAATCTTCCGTATTGATATCCTGTGGGTGAAGCCCCGTCCGTATACGAGGTGGGGCTATAGTGGGGTCGCTCACCGTAAGGGGGCGAATGTGGCTGGTGGGAGTTGCCGTTAACATGTGTGCGGACGTGAATAGCTGAAAAGCAGAAGAATAGTATTAGTACTGTCGCTAACTAATCAACAAAAAAATATGTTGGTAATCTATATAATATTGAATAAGATTTTAATCAAGATCTGCTCATTGGTCAATTGGGGACGATAATAATATCATTTCGCAACATAATTTTGATGCACACATAAAGATGATATTTGGATGGACTGCTTATTTTTCCTAAAGCTTTAGCAAATTAATCATGCGAATAATAAGAATATATTGGATAAAAGGCACTCTGATGAATTCCATGGTCGTTTTAAAATTTTACATTCACATGTGAATGATTTATAGAGAAGCCCTAAAAATTGTCTCAACGGAAATTTAAAGTAGATCACAAACCAATATATAATTATAACAGTAAAAATTGCTTGTGTTAATATAAATAATAAATTACACCTATCTAGTCAATAAAAGATCGCATTCTAGGAAATTTATAACAGCACCAATGCCAGTGGTATGTATAATTTTTAATATATTAACCTGTTGATTAATTAGGATTAGTTAACCAATATGTTTAATCAAATAATACCTAATGAATATGATGTAATGCAACCTTGACTTCACCCAAACGGTAAATATGAGTTTTTATTTCTAATTACATATATATGCATTTAAAATTATCTATACAAATATTTATTTAGCTGGAACTAGGTGTGACAGAAAACATGTTTTATCTAAATAGAAACATAACAATCAGTATTGAGATTTGCAACAATACATTCTTTATTGGTTAGCAAAATTGTTTGTTATTGGTTCGTCACCCATAGCATGAAGATCAGAAGTATATAGTTATGTATATAAATTTCATTATTTCCCAACATAAAACATATTTCTTTTTTCTTATTATTTAAAAAAACTAAAGGTAAAGGTTATTGTATCATGAGCATAAAGTCGCATTAATGATTATGAGGGCTAAGTATAGTTTTTGAATAAAATTCTGTTAATAATTTAAACAAAAATAACATATTCATTTTTCATCTTGCAAAACCTGCATTAAGCTGTTTTGTGTTAATTTTCATGCTCTTTTTTCTGCTGTTTTAAAAATGTTTATCTGAATTATATTTAGTCCGGTAGATATCTCGCTTACAAAATATCCAACTATTTAAGACAATTAATTTTTTAGAGGAAGGTCAGCCGGAGGTGGTATTAATTTAGTCTTATTGAATATACAGTCTGTTAGAAATACACTGGATGAGCTAGAGCGATTTATTGAATCAATTGGTTTTCCAGATATTTTAATCCTTACCGAACATTGGCTGAGGCATGACGAACCTCTTAAATTATCTGATTATATAGTTATATCAAAATTTTCTCGTAGGGAATTCTGTCATGGAGGCACTATTAAATTAATGTATAAGGTATTTATCTCTAAATTTGCCTTTGTCCCAGTAAATAAATATGACTTTCTTCTAAAAGCAAAGATTTTCGAGTTTTCAATGGCTTATTGCAAAAAATTACATCTGTATCTGTCGGGAATTTATAGGTTTCCTTCTGAGAATGTTTATGGAAAATCTGGAAATTTTATTATCAGGCATTCCAGTCAATGAAAATATAATAGGCTCTGGCGATTTTGACATAGACTTTTCTGATTATTTTAATATTCAGATCATAACATTGTCCAATATTTTCCAGTCTTTCAATTTGAACATGCAGGCCTGAGAATATTATCTGTCAATGTAACAGTCCCGGATTATCTGACCATGAGGCTATTGTAACTAGCCTTTTTAAACCCCCAAAACATACTAGCACTACGCGTGGCAGACGATTTACAAAAAAAAAACTTTGCAAGATTTAGTAGTCTCAGTGATAATACCAGTTGTGGTGAAATCTTGAACTCAAGTGAGGACAAACTTGAGGCATTCCATTCATCCATATCCAGTATTTTTGACAAATAATTTCCCATTGTCAATAAAAAATACAAAACAAAAAAGCCTTGGTACACAAAGGGTTTAAGAATATCGGGAAAAAATATGCGGTCTTCATTATATTAGAAAGTTCTCAATGGACAATGAACCATTTTTAAACTATTTTAACAACTATCGAAGAATATATAGGAGCACTATTTCCCTTTCTAAACAGCTGTACTATAGAACACGAATCAATGAATCTTCAAATAGGGCAAATGAATCCTGGTGTATTGTGAATGAACTCAGGGGGAAGGATGATACTCTTCCAACAGATTCTGAATTAAATGCAGATAGGCTTAATTCCTATTACTGTAAGGTTGCTTCTGAAATTTCTAGTCGCATTTGCAGCAAAAACGAACCTGAGGATTTCATGAGAGGTATTAATGTTGAACGGACTTTTTTTTTCAGTCGAACTAATGTTTTAGAAGTTAGGGACATCATACAAAAAATCAAGAATAAAACTTCTACAGGATGGGATCAGATCTGTATAATGATATTTTCCGCTCTTCCCACCAGGACACCAGAAGCACTTGCAGATGCAATAAATGATTCTTTTCCTACTGACACATTTCCTGTATGTCTGACACGAGCAGTGGTTGTTCCTCTACATAAGAGTGGCGACCATGACAGTCTATCTAATTTTCGCCCGGTAGCTCTTCTGCCTGCCATGTCTATAATCGTTGAGAGGTTGGTGAAGGTTAGAATGATTTTTTTCTTGAACAGGTTTAAGCTTTTGAGTCCTAGGCAGTTTGGATTCCGAGAGACAAAGAGCGCTGGAGATGCCGTATTTGACCTTCTGCATGTGCCCTACAATCAGCTTAACTCTGGTGAGGCTGCGGCATTCTGTGATGTCTCCAAAACCTTTGACAGTGTGGATGACATAATATTGCTATGGAAGATGGATAGCTATGGCTTTAGAGGCTCTTCCTTATGCTGGTTCCAATCCTACCTATCGGGTCGTGTTCAGAGTGTCAACTTCAAGGGCTGAGGTATTCAGATGAGCAACAAATTTCTCTGGGTGACTTCCAGAGCTCTGCCCTGGGGCCTATACTCTTCCTTTTATATATTAACGACTTGCCCCTATTATCAATAAAATGAGAGCTAAAATGGACCTTGGACACTGACCTGATGAAGGTTAAGGACTGGTTTGATGCAAACCAGCTAAGCCATAATGTTTCTAAAACTACCTTATTTAGTTTTAAGTGTTCTATGAATAACGTATTCTTACAAGACGTACCCATCCAGGCACAATATCTAATAATTTTTAGGTCTTGCAATTGATAGTGAACTCAAGTTCCGAGAACATTATTAGAGTTAGTGGTAGAGTTTCTTCTGGTTGCTATGCTCTGAGAGTAATATCAAAAAATTTTGATTTGCACATAACAAAAAATGCTTATTATGCACTTATTGAGTCTCACCTTAGCTATCTTTTTGACTCACTATTTATCCTTTAAAAGAGAGCAGTTAGAACCCTTTGTGGAATAAGGAGTCGAGAGTCTTGCCGTCCGCATTTTATAAGGAATATGATATTGACACTCCACTCTCTATATATTCTATAAACGGCAATATTGTTTTTAAAAAACATAAGAACGAAATTGCCGTAAGTAATTCTTTTGGAACACGACTGATTTACATCGTCCGGCTGCCCATTCTACACACTGGGCAGGTGAAAAATTACTTTCTTTATATAAGGAAAAAGTATCATCTACGTCTTGAAATTAGGACTGTAAAATGTGCAATTAGGTTCAAGAGGGCTGTAAAGAAATTGCTAGCCACTAAAGCATACTACTCTCGTGATGAATATTTCAATTATGTCTTTCGATAAGTTCTCTCTGATACATTGTTAATACATATTGTTTCTTTTTTATCCTTATTAATTCATCTTATTTTCGTATATTTTATATTAATTTTACTTTTTTGGTTTGTTTTGTTTGTTTATTTTAATTTTACAGGGATTTGTCAACAACTGATGTTATGATAATAAAGCTATTTTTGAATTTGAATTTGAATCATAAGCTCAGTATTCAGCGTATATGTTCCAACTGATATTAATAAATAAAGCGAAGCTTTTGCTCAAACATGGTTGACTCTAGTTTTGAGCATTTGTTCCAGTCTGCAATTAATAAACCAAAGGATTTGCTTGAAGACTGGAGCATCTGGTCCATGTCTTTTAAGTCTAATCAGTAGCAAACTTGAGTGCCAAAGTGAGTGGTACCCGGGCAATCGTAAAGTGTATTCAGTGCGTAGAGACGTGAACGAGCTAGACGGGAAAATGTTGTATGGATTTGAAAGGAAAAAATATTGAATGTATAACTGGGCACTTTTTGGGATAGAAGAGCAGGAGCTCCTACGCCACTGTAACGTTAAAAAAAAGTTCTAAAGTATGTGGCGGATCCTGGTTTTCAAACGGGCGTTGCTACAAATATAGAAATTCGTCAACCAACCGTGTGGTAGCAGAAGTAATTCCAAGAATCAATTTCTCTTCTACTGAAGAAGGATTTGAAAGAGAAAAAGCAGCGTTGCATGAATCATGCAATTTCTCTTGTGCAATAGGAATAATACATTGCACTCATATTTCATTTTTAAAACCTGCTATTCAACCTAAAAGGACTTCCCATCCTCAATATACTTGCAACTTGTAACAGTTCAGAAAAGTTTAGACGTGTGGATGATTCTTGACTGGGCTCAGTTTATGATGCCCGTATTTAGATCAATTTTGAAATCCAACCAGTTATCGGGAGAAATCAAGTTCGTGATATTACTTTTTTCTTATGGCAGTAACACACTAAAAGGAGATCCCATGGTACTCGACGAGCGGTGTGTGTGTGCGAAGATGTTGATTGACATATCAGGTGTCAGATGTCCTAGGAGTGAATTCCACAGTGATGCAGTGCGCCAAAGGCATAGCTATTTCTATGACCAAAGGAGTCCTTATAAAGCGACAATCTAGGTGTTTCCAGTTGTATAACGAAAGAGTGCGCTCTTGCCGTCTGCCGCGACTGTCTGGCATGCGTTGCTGGGGTCGGGATAATGCACGCTAAATCTTGGGAACATCTGAGGCTGATTTTGAGATGTTAGCAACGTGGTCATGCCAGGATCCATATTGCTGTTGATCGAGACACCCAGTAGTCCGATTGACGAGGATGAAGGAATGGTCGATCCTGCCATAATGATGTCAGGGCCCGCCGTATTGGATTTCTTGGTAAACGTGGCTGCTTGGGTTTTTGCTGCATTTAACTGGACTAAATTCCTGTCGCCCCAAGTCAAGCTTTTCTCCAGATCTTGATTAATTGTTGTAATCTGCTCCTGTCTGGGGTGATAAGGCTCAGTCGCTGGTAAAGGTTTTTCTGATCTAAATTGGGAGATAATGTTTAATTAGCAAAACAATAAAGAATTATTGGTTTCGGTCAGCAGGTCATTAATATAGATGAGGAACAGAATTGGTGAAAGTACCGCGCGCTGAGGCACTCCCGCCCCAATGGTGAATGTGTCCGAGATGTGCCCATCATCTGCAACGTGCAGAGATCGGTTCTTAAGGAAACTGGCAAGCCAGCTGCAGAGAGTCGCTGGCAGTCCGAAGGACGCCAGTTTGTTGAGCAATTCGTCATGCCAAACTCTGTCAAATGGCTTCGAAGTATACAACGCAATCGCTCGAGATTCTCCGTAGTTCTCAATTGCCCCACTCCATATATGAGTGACATAAGCCAATATCGATCTCTGTTTGCGTTCCATGACTTTGGAGATTATTGGGCGATAGTTTAAGCTTTTAGGGCGTAGTTTTCTTGCCTTTTTTAGAACAGGTTGCACTCAAGCGACTTTCCAAGAAGATGGCTAAATCCGGCTTCGGTAAGACAGAGAAAAAAGTATGGAAAAAATGGGTGTTAGTTCGTTGGAGCAGTACTTTAATACGATTGCAGGTATTCCATCCGGCCCTAATGTCTTCTGCGTATCTAGCTCGTTGAGGACTTTACGAATGTCATGGTGGTGAAACTTAACTTCTGTCAGGGTAGTGTTGATGTTGGATATGGTGGGGAGAGCCTTGCGGTGGGGGACGTTTAAGGTAAAGTGCGATGAAAACATTTCGTCAAGCATGTTTGCTTTTTCTTTAGCTATAGTTGTCGTGACGCCGCGTTTGTCTGTCAAAGGTGGAAGAGACGTTTTTGTAAAAGTTATTACTCAATGCCTTTGCCACCGACCAGAAATTCCTGGAGCCACTGGGGCATTGCATTCCTGGTTCTTTGATTGTGTTTGTCCTTAGTTTTGTCAATCACATGTTTGCATTCGTTGCTCGCTTCGGAAAAATAATTGCAACTTTCCCCGGTCTGATTTTGCTGCCAGTACTTGTAGGCTTGTTGTTTCCTACCTACGACTCTTTCGCATGTTCTGTCGAACCAAGGATTTCCTTTTGACAGTAACTTGATGGAATTTGGGATGCATGCTTCCATTCCTGAGGAGATTACTTGCGTAATCTCTTCGCAACAGACTGACGCGTCGTCAGTGCCAAAGCAGATATCGAGCCAAGAAAAATCTAGGTAGAACTCTCTTAGATCCTCGTAGTTTGCAAAATTGTAATGTCACATTTTACGAGGCAATGGTGGATCCTTCTGTAGGAGTGGCAGTGCACAAACCGTTGTAATAAATTAGTGGTCGGAAGTACCTAATAGTGGACCAACTGTAATTGTGTACTGGTCAGGTTTTGTGGTTAGAAAAAGATCCAGGGCCCTCCTGGCAAATTCGCCCCTCTCTGAGATCCGAGTTGGTTCGTCTACAAGTTGAGTAAGCCCGTAGCTGATGGCAAATGCTTCAGCTTATCTACCTTGGTTGTCGGTCTTGTTGTGATGTTTGAGCCAGATGGTATTATGGGCATTGAAATCTCCCAGAACGATAATTTCCGAATTGGGGTGGTCGACCTGTAGGTCGGCTTCTAGGCGAAGCAAGATTTGGTATTGCTCCATGGCTAATAACACCACAACAGACATTTTTATCAGAGAAAGGGTCATCATCGAGAGGTGTTTTCGACAAGTAAAAGAGAAGTTCCCTATTTTACAACACTAATTTTGTGTTGTGTTGACTTGCGACTTAAAAGGTACCTTAGATCATTGCTTTATAGTGCATAATGTTGCTAAATACTGGCGATTTCCTAACGGAAGAAATTCGTGAAGACAATTTGGAACGGGAGCAGATTGAAGATGAAAATATAAGAGTTCGGGAAAGAGAAAATATAAGAAGAATTAATATATTCATTATCTATCAGATTAATCAACAATAATATAAACAGTTTTTCCATAACTCTTATAATAAATCCTGTGGCTGTATGTAAAAATATAAATGACAACTCTGTACATTCATCGCCATTGATTTTTTCACTCTCTGATTATACCAGAGCAAGTAAAAATTGGAAATATTTTTACGTTCCGTCTCTTCTTATAATGTTTATGTTTTCTCTTTGTATGTACAATGAGAGCTTTGTATTAAATTAATAGATACGTTTTAAATCATTAATTTGTACGTAACTACTGTCGATAAAAGTATTGTCTCTTACATAAAAGGGCGGCTTACAATGGGTCATAAAATACTGACATTCCAATAGCCTTTTATTTGCTAAATATTAGATATCTTGTCAACTTTCTAATTATTAAACCAAGTATGCAATAACTAATTTATTATTTCAATCACGTTTAACTGTGTATATCTATAGGCATGTACCTGTTTGAATGTCATTCAATATTTTGTTAATAGTGAATGTGAAAGTAGTCTCGGCAGAAATAAACAAGTGCATGATATTTATCGCAAAAATTTGAATAAAATTGTTTCCAGCTCAAATTAACGCATGCATTTGAATTACGCGTATTGTAATACCAAACTTTAAAAGGGATGAGGATAGCTTTAGCAAAAATTGACCTACATGTTTATTTTTGATAACTGTCTTGTTTTTAATTTTTTCAGAATAGTCGAAAGATAAACGTATATGTTATCCTATCCGTATAATACAGGGGTATTAAATCACCAACGTCAAAAGGAAATGAGATCCAGGGAAACATGATGGATATAAAAGGAAGTTGGAGAACATATGCACTTGGTCAGATCATTAATAAAAATTATAAAAAGGATGGGGCCAAGATTACTATTACCTTGGGGTAACCCTAAAGTAATAGGAGTAGTTTGGGATAAAGGTTGGCCGACGTTTACTCTTAGCAGCCTGCCAGCAAGATAAGACTTAAAAAACTGAGCAGCGTGGAATGAAAAGTTAAATTTAGACAATTTCTGCAACAATAGACCTTTGCCAACCTTATGAAAGGCTCTAGTACAGTCCGTCATAATTACATCCAGTTGGCTTTTATTATTAATTGCCCCTGCAATAGCTTTTGTAAAAACAGCTAGGTTAGAAACAGTGGATCTATTCACCAAAAAGACTATGCTGCTCAAAATGTGTTGACAATTAAGTAAAATGTCATCATACAACAATGGTTCAAAGAATATTGCTACGCAACTTAAGACCTATACTTACCAATACATTCCTTATTTCTTTACTTATAAACTGGAGTAACAATTGACTCTTGGAGACAGTTAGTAGCTATAGACAAGTTAGATATCACAGACAGCGGCTTGGTTAAAAACCCAGCACATCCCTTGTATATTAAGACATAATATTATCACATCTAGTAGACTTTTTTGGTCTTAAATATTTTATAGTTTTCATAATGTTATCTTCAGTAATTGTTGAAAAATTAAAATCCCCTGGAGCAAAAGTACCCGCACCCACATCAGAGGGGCGTTCAAAAACTGAACCAAAATATCTGACAAAATACATCAGCAATGCAAATTGGGTCAGAGAAAACTTCATTCCCCAGATACATCTCGGCTGGGACACCTCTACTGTCTCTTCGAGATTTTACAAAGGACTAAAAAGATTTAGGATCAGCAGTCACGTTCTGCTCAACATTCTTTAAATGTAATTCACATTCAGTTTTAGTAATTCGCTTTATTGCATGCCTCAGGGCTTTGTATTGTCTGCGGTGAGAAGCACTAGCTTGAGAGCGACCGACCAATCCATGCAACATATTTTTTCTTTTAATCATCATAACCATATCCGGTGAATAATAAGGAATGGCCAGACCAATGAATGAACACATTTTGTTATAAAACATATCCATGGCAACGTTAGGATCATTTACAGTATTTACACTATCAAGATCAGATCAATCGAGATTCATCACGAGACGAGACAAAAGGCTGAAGTCTCCTCTAGGGTAATCATGCCCAAAAGATGGCTGTATATTTATCTTGTAATCATTGTTATAAATACTCAATACAGAAGATATCTCAACAGTGAGATGAACAGCATCTTCTAGAACCAAAGGATGTTCACATTTATTACAACTTACATCATTTAGATTAGTTAAAACCAGATTCAATATTCGATACATAAATTTTTAAAATTATTGCACTGTGCTAAAATACAAATATTAGTAAAATTATTTGATACCTTACTCTTATCACAGTGTCCATTCACAAATTGAGATTATTGAAGTTCCCTCTCATAAGCACATACTACTCGGTAATAACGACATACTCTTCAATTGCTTCATAAAATCTAATAAAGCTATCAACTCCAAACTTACAAGGAACATAGATACAAAACAGGAATATCACAGTTTTTTTAAGTGAAATACTAACTAATAAATACTCAGTATGACTATCGCATTTGAAATGAACTTGCTTGGCCACAAAATTCTTTCGGGCTACGATAATCAGACCATCCTAATGACTCCTTACGATCCTGCCTAAACACGTTATACCTATCATCGAACAACTCAGTCGTGGATGCCATCTCGCGACTTTTTTCTCTGTCTTACCGAAAAGGGACTTACCCATCTTCTTGGAAAGTCGCTTGACTGCAACTTGTTCCAAAAAAAGACAAGAAAGCTACACCCTCTAACTATCGCACAATTGCTTTGCTTTCAATAATCTCCAAAGTCATGGAACGTGTAGTCAATCAGCAACTACTCGAGTACCTCGAGACCAATAGAATAATTAGCGATAACCAATACGGCTTTCGCAAACAGAGAACAACAGGAGATATATTGGCCATGTTACCCATACATGGAGTAGGGCAATTGAGTACTATGGAGAATCTCGAGCGATTGCGCTGGATATTGCGAAGGCATTTGACAGAGTTTGGCATGACCGATTGATCAACAAACTGCCGGTCTTCGGACGGCCAGCCACTCTCTGCAGCTGGCTTGCTAGTTTCCTTAAGAACCGATCTCTGCACATTGCAGTTGATGGACACATCTCGGACACATTCCCCATTAATGCGGGAGTGCCTCAGGGCGCAATACTTTCACCAACTCTGTTCCCCATCTATATTAATGATCTGCTTACCGAGACCAATAATCCTGTTTACAGTTTTGCAGATGACACTACCCTTATCTCCTAATTTAGATCAGAAAAACCTTTACCGGCGACTGAGACATTACCGCAGATAGGACCAGATTACAACAATTAATCAAGATCTGGAGAAAGTTCGAACCTGGGGCGACAGGAAATTCGTCCAGTTCAAAAACTCAAGTAGCCACGTTTATCAAGAAACCCAATATGGCGGGCTCTGATATCATTATCGCTGGATCTACCATTCCTTCATCCTCGTCAATCGGACTACTGGGTGTCTCGGTCAACAGCAATATGTCCTGGCATAATCACGTTGCTAACATCGCATAATCAACCTCGCAGAATACACCGTAGCAGTTGCTCTTGCTCTACAAAGCGCAAATAAGATCGTGCTTAGAATAGAGCTCACACCTCTGGGGTGCCGCACTTAAGCACACCCTAAAGCTATTGGACTCCATTCAGAAGAGAGCCGTGCGTCGGAATAGACTGGAACACCGCAGACATGTGGCCGAGATATCCCTGTTTTACAGATATTTTCACGGCAGATGTTCCCAGGATTTGGCCCGCATCATCCCGCCCCCAACAACGCCTGTCAGGCAGTCGCGACAGACAGATGGCAAGAGCACACCCGTTCGTTGTACAACTGGAAACACCTAGAACGTCACTTTACAAGGACTCCTTTGTCTGGCGCACTGCATCATTGTTGTAGTTACAACCTACAACATTCAAGAACCCTGTCAATCAAGATCTTCCCACACACACCGCTCGTCGAGTGTCATAGGATCTCCCTTGCGACTGCCATACAAAAAGCCAAGGTTCGGTAATTAAAATGAGATCATAATTCCTAGACAAAATATGAGTATAAAAAGTATATCAATCGTTTTTCGGACTTTTCGAACATTCTAATAATATGTACTTATTTTTTGACGTCTAGGTAACAAATCTCTATGTGTGTGCAGTTTCCTTCTTGCGGATCTTGAAAAAAGACACCAGAGTACCTTCCTGCCACACCCCTTTCTTCCAGGACTCGTTAAGGCTATTCCTTTTAATAGTAGCCCTTACTGAGCTGTATAAGTCTGGATGTGTGGAGTCATTAGGCCTGTTCAATTGGTCTGCTCTCACTACTCTAAGCAGCTTGGAGCAGGTGATCGATGTTCATTTGGCTGGAGCAGCTGATATTTTTTTGTTCGCTTGGGATGGAGCACTGTGCTCGAGATCAGTTAGATCATGCTCTACTTGCACCTAGTCTGGAGGTGGAGCAGTTAGAGCAAAAGCAGAAAGATGACAGATAATCAACAAAAACTGCGGAATAGAAAATAATAATATAATCCCACTTTTTAAATTTTGAAAAACTGAAAGGCATCGTGGTCTTTTTTGAGAAAAATATCCCTATCTATAAAATGTTCTATCCACGTTCATTTGGGATAGCAAGCTAGGAAGTGATCCGAGCAGGATATATCTGCTTGGAGTGCACTTATGGCATTTCGTGTTCTGCTCCAAGCTGATTTAATTGATTTTCCGAGCAGGTTGAGCAAAGCCAAACGAACAGGCCCATGATGTTCACATTTGGCTTCAGAGCATTTTCTTTGTAAAAAATCATTCAAATTCGTCAGTATCAACATTAGGCTGTAGTCTTGTGACATGCAGTTTAACATTTTTCGGTTTTGCTTGGATTACATTGGCTGTATCGATGTTAATAATAATATATTCATTTCATTTTATTTACTTATTTATAAAACTCTATAAAAATTGACAATGTCAATAAATATTTATATAAACGGCTGAACAATATTGATACATAAAAGACACATGGAAAACTGCAAAAACATTTATATGAAATAGGGCCTAAGCTCATTTATACGTTTCCCGGCAGAATTCATTTCCGTAATTTTAGTGGAAATTTATTTAAAACATTAAAGAAATAAACAGGATTTCTAATTGCAAATTTACAAACCAAATATTTTTACATGTTCGAATTTCAGAAACTTGTAGAAACTCAAGGAAACAAATGTTTTTAGTAAAAATTGTCCACCAAGACTAGAGGGTATGATGAAAACATTTGTTTAGTATTATTTTCTATAGGTCAACGAGGTGCTCAATCTCAGAATTGATCCATATATTTGAAGGGCTATTATTATACACAATATATTTGAAGTGAGTATACATTATTGCGAAGTAAACGGAATCAGTTTGCTTGCAATTTGTTCCATTTTTGAGCACCAAGATAGGTTATTTATCTTCTGCCTCGAGGCAGATTATCTCCAATTCGATAGGAAATTTGTAGGAGAAAATCTCTCTAAATGTTTTTCTGTTTCAAAAATGCCAGGAAAATGGACTTTTCAGGGAGAATGTGAAAAGAAACCATGAACCATGAATTTCCAAATAAAAAAAATAAGTTTTTTATTTTTTTTGCTCGAAAATTATTATTATATATTTATATTATTTATAGGTTAGCGGTTAGTTGGTCTGTTTTTGTTACTGAAAAAAAAGCTAATAAGGTCACTATATTTTTTAGTAGCATCTAAAAAAAGGAAAATTGTATGTTTTGGAAAAAACGACGTAATATCGGTTCCGTAGAGGAGACTGAGGAGAGCAGCAGTGAGTCCGAGCTGGAGGTCGGTGAAGAAACGCCACCAACCAAGAGAAGCAAAATATCATACCAACAAAAATATCTCACCCAGTGGGAAAGTAAGTTTATCTGGTTAAAACAGCTTGAGGGACGCCCTTTTTGTAAAGTTTGTTTTATCACAATAAATGGAGGTATTACTCATTTAAAACGTCACGAAAAATTTTCATAAAACAAAATTTAGTTCGGCTGAGAAACAATCTAGTATCCAAACATTTTTGAAAACGGATGAAAAAAAAGTTACTGTTGGAGAAACAAACTAAGATAGCTGAGCTTAAAGCGGTATCTTTCATTATAGAGCATAATTTGCCAATATCATTATTAGATTACTTTACTCCACTATGTAAAAGTTTATTTCCTGATTCTCAAATCGCTCAGAATATATCACTGGGAAGAACAAAAGGTGGCTTGTTAATAAACGTTTTTAGACCTGAGAGTTTTGAACTTATAGTTAACGATCTCAAGAAAAACTGATTTTCCTTGATTGCCGATGAAAGTACGGATGTGTCGGTAGCTAAATCCCTGGCTGTTGTTGCACGATATTGTACAAAATATTGTATAGTTAGAGATAGATTTTTTGCTCGTCTACGGGTGAAATCGGAAAGCATGTCTGCTGCTATAACTAATTTAATTACATCCAATGACATTTCTACAGAAAATTTTGTTGGATTTGGTGCTGACAATGCATCGGTTATGGAATGGGCACCAGATTGAAAGAATTAAATAAAAATTTACTTGTACTTGGATGTGTATGCTTATTATTTTAGTAATAGTTCTAAAAGAATAGAAGCACTTGAAGAATTTCAAGAATTCATCCAAACTGTAAATCACAGGATGCTAAGATTATGTACAACTCGATGGTTATCAATGCAAATGGTAGTAAGTCGAATTTTAGAGCAATGGACCGCTCTAAAATTATTTTTCATAGCTAAAGTTGCCGAAGAAAACAGTCTACAGTACAATTTTAGATGCTATGAATAATCCAATATATGAAATTTACTTGCATTTTTTGTCATATATATTAAAAATTGTAAATGACATGAACTTAGAGTTTCAAAGTCAAGAACCAAGAATAAAAGAACTGTACAGATCAATCTTAAAAGCATTTATTAAAAAGTATGTTCTAAATACCACAGATCTAAGCAATATCAGTGTATCAAATCCAGATAATTTTCTTACATTAGATGATATTTATGTTGGGGCCAAAGCTAATAAAATTTAATATTACAAGGCAAGGCCAAACAACAGGATATGCAATATTTTAAAATTAAAGCTTTAGATTTCTATAAAATTTTATGTCAACAAATAGACAATAAATTCAAATTTGATTCAGAAATTCTTTAAATGTGAGTTCATTAATTTTATAAGCCAAGCAGAACTTTTGTTTCCTAGTTTGGTAGCTGATGTTGAACAATTAGATGCGAAATGGCGACAGTTGGAAAAGGTGGAAGAAGTTAAAAATGTCCGTACAGATATCAGATTTTGGCATAACGTCACCAGCATAAAAAATGCAATGCACTTGGTTTGCCAATGTTATCAAATATCAAAATGCTAATAAATAGAATAATTATTGCTCTTCCACATTCTTCAGCAGCTGCTGAGCGAATATTTTCTCAGCTTTCCTTAATTAAAACAAAAACTAGAAACAAATTGTATATTTCTACATGTGATGCACTATCGAGTGGGAAAGAACTTTTAAAGCCTAACACCTGTTATCAATATAATCCATCAAATTCCATTCTGAAAAGGAAATGGAAACCAAATGATTTAGGTAAAACTGATGATGACTGTAAGACTGATGAATATGTTCCTGATGTTATATTACTCGAATAGAAATCTTTACAAATTTTATTACCGTTATACCTATTTAAGAAAATACAGTGCAATTTTTTTTATGTGATCCCATTGCCGATCTTTAAAAAAATCACATATCTGTATTTTCGTTTTGTTCTTTTTTTGGACCAGCTTTAAAATGTTGGTAGTGAACTGTATTCGATTTTTTCTAGGTCATAAGGATTTTTTGTGATATTAACAATTTCTAGTTCCTGGATTTTTCCTTTTATATGTTGTTTTGTTTTGTTCCTTTTTATTTTTGTTATTGCTTATTACTTGGATTAAGCCAAAGAAAATACAAGTGTGTATACCGTATACACACTTGTATTTTCTTTGGCCATTATCGATATTTTTATCGATTTATGTATTACAAATTTCAAATTACAAGAAATAAAAAAATAACTACCTAGTATATAAGTGCTTTTATTCGTATTCGACAAGAAGCATGGAGCAAGGGCTAGCCTGGTAAGCTAGATGGCCTGACGACAAGTTTTGAGGTTAGTTTACGTAATTTACAACTTCCAATCTAATATCGTGTACTGTGTGTAGCATTTTTCCATATAAGATGTTTAATACAGGCCATTTTCTGACCTAAGATAACCAAAAAATGACACTAATGACAGATACTCACGTGACCGTTCTCATAAATGGCGAAAACAGGTCACGTGAGCCTTTTTAGCTTAGGTGAGAAAAGGTTAGAAAATGGCCTATTCAGCAGCTAATATCTGTGCACGTTATATAACTTACTTATCATAAAAACAACATCTATTACCACAAAGTCAATTCTATTACAATTTGAACCTAAATCTATTACGAACATTTTTCGCGTGGTGGCAACACTGATGATGATGCTTTTTATACAGAATGAGCTAGTTAAATTACGCCATTTCCAGTTTTTTCACTACACCACTTAATAGTTTATTACTGTAAATCCGAATAATATGAAGCACTCAAGCGTTCGTTCATTAAAAAAGCGGATATGAGCAGAACATATCGCATCGATTTGATTGAAAATGCGGAATTAGTGATTTTTTTATTTTCATTTTGAAAAATCAACTTTAAGCGTACGTGTGCTGGAATATGGGTCAAGACCGGAAAACGTGGATATGTTTTGGTGATTAGTGGCAATTTCTGGTGAATTTTATGGAAAACCTGGAGGTAAAATTTTACTTTTAACATATCGATGCGTATAGTTTTTGAGATGAGTAGAGTACGGGAAAATCCGTTATCATAAACCAAATTATTAATGAAAATTATGCGGGTATCTAGGTACAAGTCCCGCAACTAAATTTTATTCTCGCCATGGCGCTGCAGTCTGCAAGCCGACCGTTTGCCAGTCCACATTAAAGCTTTTGTGCTTTAAAAAATAGTGTTTTGTGTTGTTAGAACATGAGTATTTGAAAATTAATCAATGCATATAAGGAAAATGAAGTGGCGGACATATCACCGGGCAGTTCGGTGCACCGCCCTGGGGCCCAAGGTTCAGAAGGGCCCCCACGATGCCGCGGATCATAAAGTATTTTTATGGTAGGGGCCCATAAATATCTTTTGCCCTGAGGTCCACGCGTCCCTAGATCCTGATAAATATTATATTATTGTTTTCCAAAAATAATCGAGTTTTAATTAAATTCGGCCTCTTTTATTATGTTTAAGAGTAAAGGGTTAGATGACGCGGCAAAGATAAATATTTCGTCATCTTACCCGCATCGTATTTTTATAAACGAGTTTTGTACAATTTTGTTATTTATTTATCAGAATGCTGAAGAATAAGAAAATGACAAATCGTCGATCTTGGAGCGGCAAAGTTAACATAGAGGCGGTCATCAAAGAAGTTTTGAGAGGTAAATTCTGCAATAGTGCAGCCGAACTTCATTCAATCCCTGAAGCAACTCTAAGACGACATATCAACAAAAAAAAAACGTGGATAAGATTTACCTATACACGGAGGATGAGGAAGATTTAGAGAAATTTTCACAGAATAAGAATCCAGAGAGCTTTACGAATATATAAAAAATGTAAATGAACATGCTTTTCGGCTTACGTCTTTTTCAGCTGAGAAAAATAGCATTTCAATTCTCAGACAGAAACGAGATTCCTCATCGTTTTAATACTGAAAAACGGTTGGCCGGAAAAGACTAGACTACTACATTTGTCAGAAAATTAAAACTAAGCTTACGAAACAGAATCTACGTTGTTGGCAAGATTAGTTGGATTCAATAAATTGTCTGTCTTAATATTTTTTGATATCGATAGCTATCTTTATAAAAAATACAAAAGGTGAGAAGATATTTATAAAGCAGATGAAACTGGGCAAAATTCCAAAAGTCTTTAGTCCACGTGGGAACAGAAAGAGGCAAGAATACCAATGGTTGTGCGCGCTGCCAATGCTGCTCGCAATTATGTTCCCCCTTTTTTTGTTTTCGGTAAAATCCGCATGAAAGACGAACATCTTTGCGGGAGCACCCGTAAGATGATCAAGAATACATAGAAGAATAGATAGATGGACTCGAAAATCTTTCTCAAATACTTGAAACGCTTCAAGCAACATACTAAGTGTTCTCCGGAAGAACCACTTTTACTATTTGCGGATAATCATGGTCGTCATGTTCCACTTCAGTTCATCGATCGCATCTACAATTATAATGGTCAGATTTTCCCCTCATATGACTCACTGTTTACAGCCTAAAGCCCCTTAAATACCTATTTTAGTCAGGAATTTGAATCTTTCATGGTGAACCATCCAGGGCAGACAATAAATATTAAGAATCTTTCTAATTTATTCCGCCGTTCATACGAAAAGGCTGCGACAAGAAAATACTTGTATTTCATAACATTAATCGGACTTTGTTGAAGTTTTTACTTCTGTCTTGTGGTCTTAAGCACCCACAGTTTTTTTAGGTATTTTTACTACTAATAACACAACATTTGCGAATTCTCATATTTCAACATGGATTTTAATATATAAGATGTGATCGTTAAAGTTCAAGTTTTTGCCATTGGCGAGCACGATCATTCTCCGCCTCCCCACCCAGGAGCTGCACATAGCGAATAGCTCAACCGGAATTCTCTTCAACTATTTAGGTTACTATATTGTCATCATTGATATTAAATCTTAGAAATGACAGCATTTACATTATTTCACTTTACCGCATCAACTTAAGAAGTCTATCTTGTGTAACATGTATTTTTCCAACGTGTTTTGCGTTGCGAAGATAATAGTTTTTAATGATTGCAGAAACCCAACTATTCCATTTTTGCATATTCCCATTAAATTATTAAACTTTTATAAAACTTAATGGCTAGAACCAAGTTGCTTACCTTCTCCATCGAGACTGCTCCTGCCAGGACCCCTAATTTGTTCGTTAACAAAATTCGATGACTTGGGTACATTAAGTGCACTTCTAATTCCTACAGATGAACCGTCCAAATGTCCGGGACCGATTTTGGGCACGTGTCCACTACAATACACTTCTTTGTCTTCCTGTCTGTGCTGGTTGTTGTAATATGTTTTCAACGTCAATTTCGTACCGCAAACGGCACATTTAAAACACCCACTATGAAAAAAAGTAAAGTCTTTTAATGGCCCGACACGATCCACTTGATACACCGTTTCGTTACAGCGTAAACACGTGCTTTCGTAAAAATTTGGACGGTACATGGCTTTATACGTGCTCTGAATCATTTGGGAAGGTTTTTGTCGAATTTTTAGTTACGAAGACACTATGGAAGAAGAAAGGTGATTCACTGGATGACGCCACCTGAAAAACAAATTGGATCATATTAACTTGTTTAATTGCCAGATACATAGCTAACTTTAGAGTACTACTACCTTCAAGGTATGTTAAATAAAGTATATTACGTAACAAGTCCGAAAAGTATTGTTTTTTGTATGAACAGCCAAGATTCCAGGGCGACGCGTACTCAAAACTTGGTCCGAAAAAAAAAGAAATACTTTTCGGACTTGTTTAAAAAAGAACTTTTAAAAATTTTCCGAGATACAAAATGAATAGATGTTTCCTCAGCCGGCAGTGTCCGGCCAGAAACCCCGTCATAAGACATATATAACCAGGCACTTTTCTACTGCAGCTTCATTGGTGTAACTTAATAGCCTCCTAACCAATCGACAGTTGGTTATTTCACCACATCTTACACTAAAGTTTTCATGGGTAATTATTTTAATTAATTGAATCATGGTTGCGAAAGGCAAAATTAAAGGGTAATGTTTGAACTGGACAAGACCGTGAGAAAAACCTGGGGAATGAAACCAAAGGTCGTGGACTTACACTGCTATCATAAGATCGATGATTGCCTAAGGAGCCGTAGTCTGCTGGCTCAAGGGCCAACAGGAACCGGTACTGATGAAGCTTAATCAAGTACAAAGAGTATGCCTTCCTTGACAGTTAATCACATTGCGCATACGCTTAGAAACTCTGTTTTTTGTTGGCGGCATCCACCAATGAATTGCGGCAGTTCAGTACTGACTCAGATGTAAATTTATCTTTGGAGGCCAGTAATCTACTATGCGTATTGATTTGTACTGTCTTTTCCTTGGTGTTAAATTAGATTAAATTAGACTTTTTGGGAGTTTTCCAGAACGGCAAGTGAACAGGCCTGCGACCTGTAGGATCTCTTGTGGCTCTCCCTGTTTGTAGAGCACCTCATCTAGTTTTGTACCTCTGATTATCCATAGCATCTATAATGATCGACCTCTCACTGTTGCATGTAGCTACTAGATTAGTTTCGCCCATTTGTTTGAATCACGTCCTCACGATACATCACAGAGGCATAGAACGTGGATTGAAGTTGCCTCTTCTTCTTGTCAGAACCTGTATAGAGTTTCATCTGTCAGACCCATTAGACCTAAGTGTCTTTATGAGTCAACAACGGTCAATCAATAACCCTATCATCATTCTGACCGACTTACTATTGTGACCTCTTAATGAACTCATCAGCTTGTCTTTGTCCTGGTTTAACATTCCACCGTTCTTTAGACATCGTTATTACCCTGGCCACCCCACAAAAGGATTCTGGTCCCCCAAAGAGCCCTATAAGGCGTCTTTGGCTATTTCATCGGCTCATTCGTTGCCTCTGTGGTCTTCATGCTTCGTAATCCAAGCTAGAGTCGCTTTATTTTGACTACTTAGCTTGTTCAATGCCTTGCAGCAACTCTTTACCAGTTTGGATGTTGTATTGTTGGTCTTGATTGCCTTATGTACTGCCTGTGTATTAGAGTAGCTTGGTGATTTTCATGTTTTCCATTTCATTCGTGGCTATATTTCCCATCCATAGATATTGGAAGAATTGTTCCCATTCTTCGTTCATGTATACCAACTCCGACATTATGTTGCGGACAATTTTTTTGCGGCTATGTATAAGCTAGCCAGTTAAGTCTAAACTCTGCTTGCCTGTTTTTCCATAAGCCACTTGAGCTCCAGCCGAAATCGTCGGGAATAGGTTCCACAACCGGCTCCTTCTTGCGATTGCACCTTCAGTCGGCTCAGTAGGTTTTATTTGTATTGTATAAAGAAACTTGAAAGGTCTGCTGTGCGCACTAGTCTGCAATAGTGGCAGTCTTTCAACGGCCCTTTTTAACGCAGACGCAGACGTCTAGTGTCTCCACATTCCTAGGCTGGGTTGTACACGAACAACTCTGTGCCTTAGCATTGTTGTTAAACCCACCTAATTAGGATACATATCTAGATGTGATAAGCACAACATTACTTCCATAGCTCTGGTTAGTATCGTTCTCTTAGCTCTTTTTATAGTTAGGCAGGATACTCTTTGTACCTGATTAAGCTTCGTCATAACCGTTTCCTGTTGACTCATGGACGCCCCTAATTAATATTACTTACCTATGTTGCATTGGCCTGCTAAATTCTGGATATAGTAGCTGAGCTTCAAGCAGAAGTTAAAAGCTATATATAAAAAACGTTTGACAAGCGATGATGCAATTATTACTAGATCTCACAAAACTTTGTCTTAGTAACTGAGATTTGGACTGGCATATCATGATGTGGAAGTAGTGAATAAATTTCAATTATGTATTATTAAGATTATTGGATTAAATCATGCTTAGCATTTTGTTTAAATGAGTTATAAGTATTATTGTAATGTTCTCTCTAAACAGTATCCAAAAATTTGGGGGCTGCAGATGGATATTATGTATATGTACTTATCAAATTGAATTACAATTTATAAACAGGCCAGTACCTTGGCAGTGGCACGGCGCGGCACTCAGCTGCGAATAATAATATTGCACTGATGGATGATCACTGAAAGGAAAGTCTACTGTCTTTTTCAGCCTGTTGCAAAAAAAAAATCCTGACCGAGATGAAGATCGAATAAAACAATAGAAACTAATAAATAAATAATTTATGCAATAATAGAATTTTGCCTTGCGTTCGTTTTTAATTATTTTCTGAAAAAAATTATTTTCAATATTCCCTAAAATAAAAGAGGGTTCTTTTTTTCCTCTTTGATTTTACGGAATTTTAGGTTCAAAACTTTTTTATTTTAGTGGGAAATGAAGGCACTGAAGGCAGGATTCATAATTCGAATGGAAAATTTGATGAAAGGCGCAGGATTGGTTGGAAAAGGGGGTTTACCCCATCGGCTGAATTGGTTTCTCTTTTCACGACATAAACGTATGTCGGGCGCAACAATCACAGTAGACAATGACGTCACCGAAGAAATAAAAGGGAGAATTCAGTCCACAACTCGATGTATATACTCCTTAAGCAATCTCTAAGTCAAAAAATCTAACAAGGGTTTCCAAAGTAAAAATATATAAGAGTATTATTAGACCAATACTCACTTATGGATATGAAACATGGACATTAACTAAGGCGAAGGAAGAAAAACTTCGCCGCTTCGAACACAAGATACTGATAAAAACGACCCCAATACAGCTCAGTATCGGATCAGAACTAACGCTGAGGTCAAACGGATGTATGATGACAGGGACATCGTCCAGGAAATAAAATCCCAGCGTCTGAGATAGGGTCGACACGTACAGAGACTCCACGAAGAACGACTGGTAAAACTGGTATGGGATGAGACATCAGCGGGTAAAAGGCCTTTCCCCGTCTGCGATGGAGAGACAACATTTGAGACTACTGGAAGTAAGTAGTGCAGTTAGCCAAGAGACACCCAGGGTTGTAGCGCTAACCGAAGAAGAAGAAGGAGTCGGATAATTTGGAAAAATTAGGCAGAACTCCTTTAAAAAAAAAACTAATCATAATTCAGAATGGATTATAGCATGGGAGAAGACCCTTGAAGGAAAGGATCCTTCCAGCAATTAATACAACCTACCTTTTCATGGTTCCTTAAATCAAGAAATTTGAATATTTTGACAGGAAAAAATATTTCTCCTACTGTCGAACTTTAATTAGGATAAGAAAACAGGTCATTGTATAACTCCGAAACATTTTTATAGAATCTACACCTTATTGTGAATGCGAATAGCTAGACTCTGTAACATATTCTGTCAGAGCGTCTTTCAACTAATAGAATTATTTATCAGACAGCAATTTCGGGGATTCCAGTGCTGTTTAATATTATTACGCTTCTTCGAAATTTAAATTTAGAGACCCTAAGAATTTAATTACATTCCGTAATGAAAGTGACGTTGAATTGTAATTGTTATTGGCTTTAAACCTAGAGTTCACTTGCTTGTTGAGCTAATGAATCAGAGGGTAATAATAATACCAAAATATGAATTAGTGTAACAGATTATAAATATTGGCAATAGACATTTCCTAGATGCGCTCAAGGGTGCTGCGGAAAATGTACGACTTGATGGATATGGAGATAAACAAATCAGTCAATGCCAGAAACCGAATTAAAAAAAAATAACTCACTTCATTCACGCCCAGAATACCTGTAGGTAATACTCGTAATAGCATAGCATAATACATATATTTTAATGCTTAATTGATGTTTTTTCAGATCGAAGGTAATAATGCATGCCCTAAATAATGAAAAATGTATTTTATTATATCACCACTTAATCCAACTTAATAATTTATATATTTTGAAAATTTTAACTATAGTTATTAAACTTCAGTTCAAAAATTGCTTCAGTATTAAAAAATATATATCTACAGCATTATAAATTACTTATGCAATATTATGGTTCTCATTTAATGAATATAATTTATCATAATTATCCATAACAAGAGCTACTAGCGTATTTAGAATTTCACCGTTAATATGCCGTTACATTGAGAAAAAAGATTTCCCAAGGAATAATAAATAAATCTGCCCATTTACATTATACAAGCAATTGAAAATAATACCGGCTAAATGCGTATAAAATATCAATCTAGGTTCGGAATACTTACTTTAAACCGGAGAAACTTGTACACGATACCAAGAATGTTATAACCCTCGAGCTATTTTATACGTTTTATAAATTCCAATCATACTTAAAAGATACAGAATTACATTTTCGTATTTCGCTTTTAATGTTTCCGATACGTTTTTAGGCGTGTATGTAGATGTCACTTAACAAAACATGATTGGATTATCTTGTATTAGGCCAAATATTTAGATAATGAATGAGTAATGTTCAGTTATTGTACAAAGATTGACTGATGGTCTATACGAGGTCTGGTGAAAGTACAAGGAAATGACTATTGACCCTACTTCCTTCTAGTGGCGCTTTACCAGTTCCGGATAAACCCGATACGAATGGTTATTCTCACTTTGTTGATTGAAATAATACTCCAAAAGAATTTTGAAAAATTTTCATCCAGCCTTCTTCCTGTATCTAATACCTGATATGTATTCTTCCTCATATTATGATGCCAAAGATATTCAGGCCTACATTTCTTGACGGTGTCCAATATTTAGATATTCCTGCCAATCTCCTAGATCCAAATAGCAGCATTTGTGACGTTGTATCTTTTGTGTCCATGGATAATGCTGCGATATATTCATCTGTCAAATATACTCACATGTCGGTAATTTCTATGTAATTGGCATCATAATTTACATTTTTCTTGAATAATGTGTAAAAAATAAATATAATTAATATATTTTGATATTATATTTGAGAAAAAGTATAAATTATAATATTAATTATGCAGAAATTACCGAACAACTGAATTATTTGAGGTTTGTCCTAAAGGTGTTATGAATTTAATCTACGGCGGAGTCATTACGACACATTTAGTATAGTGATTTGCATGTCATTATGACCTGCATAATATCACTTAGTCCCTTTATGCATTTATAACAACACGCACATTTTAAAACAAACAACAAACAAAAAATGTTAGCCATCCCTTTAATTTGTTATTAGTTATTATAAAAAATCAATAAAATTTATTGTATTGTAGACATAATTACAGATGCTGAACAATTTGTCAAATTAATTCCAGCCGACAAATGGGCCAAATTTTTAGTAAGTAATTGAATTTTTTCTCATATTTTTTTTAGTTCTATCTGGCTTATGTTGTTCTAGCAACTTTAATCATTACTGTGCCATAACGATATTTTGTGCAGCTATTAAGGGATATCCTAAGAAGCCTCCAGTGGTACCAGAACTAAAAAAGAATGCCCGTCAGGGATTGTTCATAAAATTAAATTTCAATTATCCCATATTTGTTTCTATTTCTTTCTGGCTAATGTCTTTGTAGACACTTTAATCATTGCATATAATGATATTTTGTGGAGGCTTCTTAGGATATCGCTTCATAGCTGCGCAAAAGTTTTTTAGTTGGTAGTAAAAGATCACTTTAACACCGGTAGCGATCACAGGTTAATAAGAGCAAAAATTGAAATCAATAATTCTAAATCAGAACGCAAGAAGTTAATCAAAAACCAAAGGTTTCCCGTGGAGGAAATAATTCAAGAGAACATTCAAAAATACCAACATGACCTCAAAGATAAGTTGTCTAATAAAGAACTATTAAACCAGATGGACATAAACAAGCTAAAAACTAAAATAAAAACGGATATCAAAACAGCCATGTTCCACATCTAGAAGCCCCAGACAAACAAAAATTAGTAAAGAAAGGAAAGACCTTATGGATAAAAGAAGAAAAATAACTAAAGGCACCCCTGAACATAAAGAGCTAAATAAAATTATAAAGACGAAAACAATACAGAACTAGTAAAAACAGTTATTGAAAACAATAAAAATATGAAAGTTCTCAAGACGATTAACACCAAGGGGCGACTCAGAATACATCAATTAAAAGACACCAACGAAAATACCACAGAAGAAAAAAGTGAGCTAATAAATATTACCGAGAATTTGTACAGTACATTATATCAAGAAACGATTCCAAAACCACCAGAGGCAGACAACAGAAAAATTCTTAATGTTGGATCCGAAGAATGGCCCGACATTACCATAGAAGAAATACAATTTGTACTATCTCAAATGAAGAATAAGAGAGCACCAGGAGATGATGATATTACAAGTGAAATGATGAAGCTGGGCGGAACTGCAACAATTGAGTCTATCAAAATCCTCCTCAGCAAATGCCTGACACAAGGTATTATTCCAGAAACATGGCGGAACGCTCAGGTGATTCTATTACACAAAAAAGGTGATAAGTTAAATATAGAAAATTATCGACCGATAAGTCTACTTCCACATCCATACAAATTGCTAACAAGGATTATAACAAATAGACTTACCAACAAATTAGAAGATTACCAACCTCCTGAACAAGCTGGAAAGCCTTAAACAATGCAAGAGTTGATTCGAGATATAAAGATCTATTGAAAAATATATATAACAACGCAACTTCAATAATAAAAATAGCAGAAGATATAGAAACTAATAGAATTCCAATAAAAAGGGAAGTTAGGCAGGGTGACACCATCTCTCCAAAGTTGTTCACTCTTGCATTAGAAGACGTTTTCAAGACACTGCAATGGGACAAAAAGGGCATAAGAATTAACGGTAAATATCTAAACCATCTTCGCTTTGCGGATGATGTTGTGCTTATTAGTCAGGATGTCGGTGAATTACAGGAAATGTTGGATGAGCTCAGAATGGCATCAGAAAAAATAGGGCTAACCATGAACCTAAGTAAAACAAAAACCATGACTGCAGTTGATAATATTGTTTTGCGCCTCGGCAATCAGGTCATAGAAAAAGTTGAAGATTATGTCTACCTGGACATATTATTAAATTGGGTAAGGCAAATCAAACCGCCGAAATTAACAGACGAGTCCGACAAACATGGGCAGCTACAGGTAAGCTGTCACATATACTAAAGGATAAAAATATTCCAATTAACTTGAAAAGAAAAGTGATCAATACCTGTATCATAGCCTAAAGAAAACTATAGCTGCGACACTTAAGCGCGGCACCTTTGAGAAGCGAGGACCAACTTTATCACTATGTAGTGGGGAGGAAATAAATAAATCTAACTTGACGTCAACCCCCCGGCAATCATTAGTGAAGTGAGCCGTAATAAAATTTTTTGGGACGTTATATACTAAAATTGTTACTATCCCCTATTATTTTATTTAAACTTTCATCACAAAATATATGATTTATAAAATACTGTTTATTTCGAGTAGAGAATAACCATTTTTTTGATCAAAAAAGCTGCATAAAGAGAGCCCGATATTTATTTAAACATTACACCTGAAAGAAATAGTTAAAAATGTCCTTTGAAGTGAAGTTAAGAATGGCGAATGCAGATTACTTGTAGTAAGTACAGCATTCTTGACTGCTGAATATAAATATAATAGAATATAAGCTCCAAGTTAATCTTTAAATATCAACAAGATCTATACACAACAAAAGCTTTTTTATATGAGATTTTATTTTGCACAAGTAGTTACGGTTTTAGAC
>MU183065.1:102246-117057 GCA_016904865.1 Pissodes strobi | reverse complement strand
CTACAATTTTACATTTATCATTAAAGGCAAATAATATTAAATTTTAACTTTTTGATAACTCCGACAAACATTTAATGTCTACCGAGAAAACTAAACTGTTGGGCATTACTTTTGACGACAACTTAAGAAAGTTTCCTCAGATTAAGGAACTTTGCTCCAGGCTACCCAGTACCCAGTAGTTCTTATGCCGAGTTTTTATTTTGCAAACATATCTGGCTATCTCGTTTCTTTTATGAGCTACGTATTTTTAAATGAAACGCTGCATTTGAAGGCATTTTTGATTTCAAGCGTTTAAAAGTTGTCATTCAAGCACTAAAAATTAAAATTAAACTTAATAACGGGTGTGTCCACCTCCAGCCGCAATGAAAGCCTGCATTTTTCGTGACATCGAAGCAATTAGATTTAATTTTATTTCTTGAGAAATTTTTTTCTTGACAAATTTTTTTCTTGAGGAATAGCTTCATATTCTTCATTTAATATTAACCTGAGCTCTGCGAATGTTGTAGGTTTATTGGGACGGTGACGAATGCGTCTTTTCAACTCGTCCCAAAAATGCTCAATTGGGTTGAGATCAGGGTGACCACTCCAACCTCCGAATGCTGCTTAATTGTCGGGCTTGGACGTAAGGAATCAGGCAGATATTCATTTAAAAGATTGAAAATTTTGACGGTGGCCGGCATTTATATTTACGAATTATGCACTTTTGTTTATCAAAATAAATCATAGATCTGCTCATAATTATGTACTTCATTTAATTGAATAATAATATTAGAGATGTTAATATCAATATTTTCTAATCCCGATTAAAAAATATTTGCTGGAAAGAAATTGTTGTGCCTTAGATGACTTTAGCTGAATACTTCCATAGAGTGTGTTAAATGTATATGATTTTGTTCAGTTTCTGGTGTTTGACCTTTTCTTCAGATATTACAACTGTACTTTTAAGATGAATAAATAAATGTTTTGAATTTGACTTTAAATTTGATACATATGACGGCAATGCTTTTAGTTCCTTTTAAGGAATTGGACAGTAATATATTGTATGCAGTAAATTAACCGAATTACGAGACATGAAACAAGAATTATTCATGCGAAAATATTATAAAACAAACAGTACTATATATCAACTCTTTTTAGCGGTACTGTTTTGATCATCATCTCGAAAAATCTTGCTGGCAGATTGGTGTCACCATTGGTAATTTATAGCCGTCATCTCTCTAATCTGCGTTTCAGATGACTCAATATTTTTCAAAGGTAATTTCTCTTTTTAATTCGATGACATTGTAGTATTTGTAAGTATCGTTGCACTCAACGACGTCTTAAATTCGTTGGTTGCACTTATGGGATAATTATTATTTAATGACGCATTGTCTCGCGAGGCAAAATCGTGCGTGAGCTTTACACTAGTAAGTAGGTAAGCAAGAATCTATTATGTATATTTTTTGTATGTTAAATTAAAAAAACATATATTCTCTCCTAAATACGGCATTGAGGAGAATGACATATGTCACGGGGCAACTTTTACAATTAAACCCTTATAAGTCAAAATCCTGACTAGTTAACTATATGTATGATATACACAGATAAAGAGAAAATTTCGGCATGGGCGTTCCATTGAACAACGTTCTTTTTGGCACTTTATCAAGTACAACCAAAATACCTGTATTTTTACACCACCCTGTATATTTCAACTAAGATTTGACCATGGATAATGAGCTGTCGTATCAACCAAATTGCAATGGCCTAGTATCATAGAGTTAAAAAATATCAGCATTTTTAGAAGTCATGTCATTGTTTCTCGAAAAAAAAATTATTGTATTTAATTTTTATTTCGAAAACTGGTACAGATAGGTATTAGAAAATTGTTAGGAAATTAATAGGGATGGTTGAGGATAATGGCCAAATTTTCAGAGCGTTCCGTTGAAAGCTTTGCCAGGAACGTCTAATGCACCATCCACCGTGTATCACCCTATATATGGTATTCGAACAATAATGAGACTTCTCGTGCACTGGAAAACAAATAATTTGTGTTTAAAAACGCCGGTATATATTATCGATAAAATTTTTAAGAGACATAAATAATTTCACAAATATTTTTGAACACAGTGGGCAAATACAGACTTCAATTCTTTAACTGAAAGAGCCTATTTATTTTGTTCTATGGAAAATTTTAAACCTGTTTAACATATTTTATAGAGCATAACCGAGATTCACGTTAGCATTGAGCAGATGAGGGTGGAGGATGAATATCTTTTTCCATTTTTGAAAGATCATGATCATGATAACCGCCGTTGAAGTGGGTATTAATTTCATTAGCAGTAATATTTGCAATTGAGCTTCCTACTACAATTTTATTTGTTTGTTGTTTGTTGTTATTGTAGTTGCTTATTGCGACCTGTCCTCTTTTTATTGACCGAATAATTTTTTAAATGGTCTGGTTTCACAGTATGCTGATGACACATCTGCGGTGCTGCCTGAGCTGGACTAGTCTGACCTTTCAGAGAACTGCTCAGTGATGGGTAACCAACTGGACAAAACAAAACTTGTCTGCTTTAGTAAACAACTAAATAAAAGCAATTCCCTTTATGTGCATTTGAATGGTAAGTGAGTTTCAGTTTCGGAAGGTCTGAATTTTTTGGGAGTTCATCTTGATCCAACCCTTAGTTGGATTATACATACAACTTCAGAAGTTACAATCCAATTGATACTACAGTTTTATTATCCCAGTATACAATCTATTGTTAATTATAGTATCTTGTTTTGGGGGAAAGACGCAGTGGTCGTGTTTAAAGGGCAAAAGCGTATTATTCGCTGCATGCTTAGGTTGCATCTTAGAGAATCTTGTAGAAGATACTTTCCTCAATCAGGGTTATTAACTGTACCTTCTTCGTATTTCATGTCTCTTGTAGAATTTGTACAGATTCCCAGAAGCCTTTGAGCAAAACCATAGTAATTATTCCGAGTATATGTCGGTTGGTACAAGGTTCAGAGACCACCTTAGGATACCCACTCACTCATCAGCATTTTTCAATTCACTCATTACATGTGTGTCAAGGCTCCTAATGTATTAATTATTAAATAGAAAAAATGTTGGCCATTATGGTTAGTTATATAGATACTAATTTTTTTAGATTTCTGATTAGATTGTGATAATTATAAGTTAACTGATCTTGCAAGAATTAATAATTAGCAGATTTTTTCATTTGCCGCTTTCATCTTAATTACCAGTTCTAAATTCACAATAATTAACGGTCTCATTTTTTACCAAAATATTTATTCCGTTACTTAATTATTATTTTCAATAAATGAAGAATCTAAAACAATTTAATGTCACTTTTTATCGACTTGATTGTAATTAAAAAGCACTTTTAAAATGTCAAACGTAGAAGTTTATGATCGAGCTATAAATCTTAATTTTTATGAATTTTTTAATGGCAGTCAAGAATAGAAATCCATTTATACAATTCGCCAAACAATATTTTGCCCACCTGTTTGATTCTTAACCTTTACGTATATCCCACTAAGATAGAAGGACTTTCATAAAATTGCTGAGGCTATGTAGGTAACTTAGTATACTTGACCCTGTACTATTCTTATTCTATGTACATTGATTTTTTAAAGTCAATCACATTTTTCTGGGAGTACTGTGACATTAATTTAATGCCATTGTCCTTCAAATTTGTCTGGATGCTAATCAGGCTTTTAATTGCAATAATTTAATTATTACTTTTCATTTGCCCAAAACGACTAGAATTTTGCTAATATGTAGTTGTATGTTTACTAACGAAAAGTCTTCTGGCAATTGGGCCTTTGCTTCCTGATCAACTTTTTGGGTGCATTTGTATTAACTAACTAAATCGTTTTATCTTGACCATCCTACATGCCAAAACCTAGGCTACTATTAAATAATAAATAATCAGATGTGAGCTATGAGTGCAATGATAAAAAATTTTTTTATATAAAATAGGAAAAGATGCTAATAAAGCCCTAGGAAATATGAGAAGAGATAAACAAGAAACCATGCATTCTATTGCGCCAAATGCCAATGCAATTAACCTAATTAAATAAATTACTAGCCAGGGTAACTGTTTTATCACAGACGACAATATGAATAAAAAGTCGGAATAGTGGGAGACAAATTATGTCATTAGAGACATTTTCAGGTGTGAAAGTTAAAAACATCTAATAAACTGGTTTGTTAAAACAACATGAGAAAGTTCATAGAAATTTCATGCAATTTACTGTAGCTAAGTTTTATTTAATTTTAGTCTATTTTCTCGTATCCATGCAAGAAAACCATAAAAAAAGGAGTCAAACCAGGATGTGGATGCCTGCAATTATCTCAACCGAAGTATCGATATTGGATGTTGCTATTATCTACTTCCAAACTCTATGATGATTATTTAGGAGGCGATAATATTCGTTTTCTATCGAAGTGTAATCGCATCTTCGATTCAAGTGATGATGGAAATAATAATTATGTATTTTATTTGTAGGCAAATATCGAGGAGTAGGTGCAAATAGGGTGATAGAACATACTCGAGTATAAAAAAGAATTGCAAATCTATTTATAGCAGCTACTTACGAAACGTCCGCGTATGATCATACTGAATTTAGCTTATTCGACAAGATAACGTTTTTAACCTTATTTGTGTACACATCATAAAGGTAATTCCACAGTGTTCTACAATGCCCCAGAGACATAAGGATTGCAACTCATCAAGTCATAGTGATTAAAACTAATATTTTGTTAAAATAGATAGGTCATATATTATAATATATAAATAGGGTGTCAATTTGAAAACTTTCGATGCAAATATCTCGAAAAATAAAATAGTTGATCAATTGTTATTTGGCACAAATGTTATACAAGTAGGGGAACTAGAGCCACCATATTTCATTAAAAGGTGAGTCACTCCCTAGGCGCCTTATACTCCAACTTTAAAATTTCAAATGACATCACCCCTTTTGTGATACGTCAAATCATAGGTCTCATTACGTAGTATCCATCTTTGCACAAGGCTCCTTGCAGGCCAAGGTGAACAATTTATGCCTGAACAATTTATGCAGAACTAGCCTAGGTTGAAGCTTTAGTTTAAGATGTGGCCGATCGGATGCAGAACTAACCTTGTCATAATATTCAAAATAAACACGATAATTCTAAAATGTAAATAATCCTATGTCCAGTACCCTAATAATTTCATTGTAGAAGTATCATATAACCCTAATACATGAGACCGAACTTATATCTCAATATTACCATAAAATAGACTTACACTACCTCTGCATTAAAGTGACGATAAATGAAGTGATTCTTAACCAAATGAAATAACAGCTTCGGTTAATATATCCGGAATTGGGACAGTTTCTTGGCAAACAAAGCTCAGTTTTTGCTTCAAGAGATATTCCACTCTATGCCATCATAGATCCCCCATCAGAACTGCAAATCATCAATACAATACATCGTTGTATCTGGCATTAGATAGTATCCAAACTACTGATGCCCGTAATGCAATGAATATAGGGGAAAACAGAAATCATAATTTGAGTGAAACAAACTGTATTTTATTAAACTGCTGTTTTATTAGATGCTCAAAATGCAGTCCTGCATTTTGTTGTAAAAAAAGTATAATATGGTTTCAAATTCCATTCTGACTTTTTGAAACACTTCTCTTGCCTTTCCGAAGATCTTCTATTGAAGCAGGTTGTGTGTTAAATACAACAAATTCCCAATTTTCCATTGGAAAAGCATCATTCAGAAATTGCCTGATAGGAAGAACATAGTGTGGTGATGCTCCATCTTGTTGATAACGTATCATGGTGGTGTTCCATCTTGTTGATAATGTATCAAATGCTCTTTAGATTTCTGTTGCCATCAAGATCTAATTGATTTTCTAGTTCTTGAACAATGAGAGGTTGAATAGTGCTCTCTAACATTTCCAAGTAAATATCACCATTGAGGTTGGCATTAATAAATAAGGGCCCGAGAACAGTATCACCTAATATTCACGCCCACACCTTTATTTTTTTGTGGGTACTGTGGGTGTCCTTCCCTGAACAAATGGGGATTTTCGTGACTCCAGTATCTACAGTTATGTTTGTTCACAGAACCATTTATAGAAAACGTACATTCGCCGCTAGAAAAGATGTTTTTTAACAACTGGGGAGTAACGTGCAACATTTCTGTCATTTCCTTGCAAAGTTGAATACCTGACAAATAGCTTTGTGTGAAATTTCTGTAGTCATTCATAGGAAAATGTCCTAACACTTCCACTTGTGCCGCTTCATCATCGATACCTGAAATTTAATAAAATACAGGTTGTTTTACTCGAATTATGAGTTTTGTTTTCCCCTGTATTAAATTTTTTAAAAATCTTGTGCAGGTGGTTACTCATTGAGACCTTTGATTTGAGGTATCACAAAAGGGGTGATGTCATTTGAAATTTCAAATTTGGGATGTGATCGAAATATGGTGGTTCTAGTTCCCCCTACTTGTATAACATTTGTGCAAAATTACAAGTTTACAACTATTTTATTTTTCGAGATCTTTGCATTGAAAGTTTTAAAATTGACACTCGGCATATTCTTGAATCATTTTGTATATACTGTTATATTTTTTGGGTTTAGGTTCGTTTGAAAGAAAGGGAACTTTTTCACATTAATCACATTGACGTTTCGCCCGCTGATTCAGGCATTTTCAATTTTTTTAATAATCTAAAACAGGTCATTGTTCAAATTAGGATCAATAAAAAAATATTTAAAATTGTTACACATATTTAAAGAATTAAAACGAGTACGGTTATAGGTCAAAATATGAAGAAATACAAATAAAAATCTTCAGACTCTGAAACGGCACAACAATTTCGTCAAAAAAGTCTTACCTTGAAAATAAAACAACTACACCTTATAGTGGCCAAAGTTTACAGAATTAATTTAATTCTGTAAACTTTGTAGTGGCAGACCAGACAATGTATCCGGAATGTTTGTTATCATTTTTAATTCTTAAACGGTAATTTTTTTTCACGCAAACACATCGATTCGTTCTCCTTAAAGCAACAATAATATTTTTGGTATTACTTATATTTGCTGTTGAAAATATAACGCGATCATATGGCAACAAGGTATTAAAATCAATGCAGTGTTTATGTTTTTTATGTTTGTCTAGAGCTGTAGACGCATTTTTCGTGTACTTGTGTTCGTTTAGTCTATTTTACAATTTAGAATATTACAAATTTTGAAAATGCCTAATACAGGGGGGCGAAACGTCAAAAGTTCCTTTTTTTTGGAATGAACCTAAATTATATTATTGTTTTAAAAATGTATCAAGAAATGTTGTGACACCACGTAATTTGTTCTCATGTCTCATATTATGTTTTCATTAATTCACAATGTTGCTAAGGGCGGCGTCCCATGCATCCGATTTCCGACGTCGGATATCCGAAAAATATGACATTAGAGATGGAAGAAGAAGAAAACTTTAGCAACTAACCAATAAAAAACTGCTTCTCTTGGACTCTTGACTCTCGTATTGTTTTTATCTTTTATATAATAGGTTTTTCGTTTTAAGTATTGTTTTTATTTTCACCTTAAAAAAGAATTAGTTAGCGTTATACATGGCTTCAGAGTCATTCCCGTTCTACTTTAATGTTAGAGCAGATATTGGTTCGCGCACACAATACATCTTTGTGAATCTTGGCCACAAAAATTTCAGTAACTGGTGAAAAGTGTCACTTGACATCCTAAGATAAGTAAAATACTTTTCTTGATTGGTCAACCCCATTTCTTACAGTAGATTATGATATGCCCCTTGAATTTTTCTGTTTTAAAAAATATCCCGTACCTAAAATCTTTGCTTTCTCTGCTTATTCTTGCTCAAAATTAGCAATAGGGAGAAAAGCAGCACACTATTTGCTTGGCAAACGTAGTTCCGCCGTCTTTGAAGTTTATACTTCATTTTGTATTAAAAATAATGAAAAATGAAAATGTACCAGCAATAAGCTAAGAAAACAATAAAAATTATTGAAGAAGTAAGGTTAAAAACGCACGATATCGGACAAAACTTAAAATTATTTTGACTCTATAGAGCGTCGAATTAATTCTCAAAATATTCGGATGAAAATTGTCGCCAAAATTTTGTGACCAATAGGAGAATCGTTGGATCAACGTACCGTCGGATATTGGATTCGTGGTACGCCGCCTTTAGACTGTAGTCTCGCGACCTGCCTCGAGTCAAATCTCACCATAAATGAATGCTAAATATTATGCAAAAGAAAGTTATCCAAATTAGGTCAATAGTCAATAATGTTTATTACATTACACGTCTTAAATTTAGATTTAAAATTAGATGAGTAAATTTAAAATAAAAACAAATCAAAGCAAAAGCACAAAATACCTATTATACAAGTATCATAAAATGAAGTACAAATTAAAATAAAACTTTATGACACAATTTGAATGGAATAAATTCGATTGGTTAATAAAAGTAATTTTTATGAAGTCAAAGGGATACTCAGTTTGTTTCGATTTTTCGGTGATGGATTTTGCGGTTGATTAAGATCAATTCTGTTTTGTCGTAAAATAAAATACATTATCGAGATCTTCATATCCGGAGTTGTTCGAAGTCCTAGAATGAAAGGCTCAATGATTATAACATTTAAGGCAGTTTCAATTTGAAAATGATGTTCGAATATTAAGAAGCTATCATATGAACCAGTTTGCCAAGTAACTAAAACTTCCATAGATAAACTGTTGTGCGTTTTATTTTCTCGCCGCGCTTTCATATAGCTTCAAACCAAACCTTCTCCATGGTTTGGTCTTTAAGCAAGTGAATTAAAATGGCAATGGTATCCAACTTTGTGGTCAATTTCATTGTTTAAGTTATATATTTCTCATGGCTTCTTAAATTTATTTAGCCAGAAATCTTCTTTCAATCTCGCAATTCACGTTTTCCGTTAACCAATGCTCGATATTTTTAGTATTCATATTGCCAACTTTCAAAAAATATATGCATTCAATTAGCAAACCACTGTTGTTACTGTAACAAAAGTTACTGAATGAAGAATTTTTCCTAATAAATGGAGAGACTAGTAGATTGCATCTATCTTCAAAAATGAGAGTAATAATGAAGTTTGTAATTGCGAACTGGATTATATATTATCTGTATAGGGAAAGCTATTTGACGCTCATTTCATTGATATGTCATATTTGAAGCCCGAAGTGTGGTCATTCATAGCAATTCATAGCAAGGGTTAATTTGTGTTAACTCTGATTAATTGAGACTGACATACACTAAATCAAACTAACCAAATTGTACCCTATTGTTTTCGGACTTTGACCAGTCAATCCTAGGAATCACCTAATTACGACACTCCTAAAATCAATATGACTCTTTTCGAGGTTGCTGGGAGTCGACCAACCTTACGTGTTTTATTCCAGAAATGTTGAAGGCAATGGATGTGGACGCTATGTGTATCGAGATTTTCCAGTGTATTCAATATATACTTCACATCCATTACGCTTCATTAAAAAAATATGCAGGTAATGTAATCCAAACTAACCGTAACCCATGTTTCAATAGTATATATGTCGCAGCCAGATTACAAAACCCGTCGTTTTATAAATTGCCTAGGCGTTTTATAAATAGCGGCCAAATTGTCAAATGTTCGTTTACCTTTCATTATTTTGCTGTCTGGCTAGCCGGATTATCAAATGTTTAGGCGTTTTATAAAACGACGTTCAACACGAGGCCAGATTGTCAAATGTTAAGATTATCACGAGCGGCTAAAACATAAGTTACGTTCCATGTTTTATTTACATTTTTTTTCTTAATTTTGGGTTAGTTTGGGTTAGCCTTGGGTTAGTTTTGGTTAATTCTTGTTGATTGAGCCTCCGTAGCGAGCGAAACGAGCGGAGGTTCATGCAAAGCCATAATAATACCTCCGTTTGGTTCGCTCGCTACGGGGGCTCAATCAACAAGAACTAACCAAAACGAACCCAAGACTTACCCATATAACATACTTAAATACATTAATTAAAATTTTGATTGTCCTAACTTTTAAATAAAACTTGTATTTTACAAAATGACTACAACGTTTCACCCGCCAGAATGTCCAGCAGAAGTTAATCTTAAACATTTGATAATCTGGCCGCGTGTTGACAGTCGTATTATCAAACACCTAGGCATTTTACAAACCGACTAGCCAGATAGGAAAATAATGAATGTTAAACGAGAATTTGACAATCTGGCCGCCTTTTGTAAAATGTCTAGACATTTTATAAAACGCCGGGTTTTAGAATGTGGCTACGACATATATATGTCAAAATATGCAGTCTGTTGCACTTTTCTGATGTCAACTCTCATATACTTCATCTGAGAGATATAAAACTGCCCCTATCGTAAACCATCGTAGCCCGTCATGTTTCGAAATCAAAGCGAATGGAATATATCTATAAGCCATATATCTATATACAATTCATTTTTATTTTGAGCTAGGGTAAGCTGCGACTTTTTACGATAGTGGCGGGATTGGTTGTCAAAACGGTAATTTATGGCATTGTAATGAGAGAAAAAAAATCTAAATTCAAAATGATATGAATTAGAGAACTAAAGAGCATTAAAATGAAGCTGAAAACCTCAATAACGATTGTTCGTGTGACGTACAATTTTTAGATTAAATTAAGTTTCCTGCGTGTATTTTCATGCCATTAAGTCAATATATGTTAAATTATATGTATGAGTAATTAAAGAAGCACTTAGTATTTGACATATTTTTCGATATCTGTCACAATAATACAAATATCAACAAAAATGTGAAAGTGTCACTTCTGACAGCTTTTGTCTTGTCGATCACAGAAGACTCGCAATGCAAACGTGCATAAATAAGGGATGCGTTTGACGTATGCCAATCTCAATTTTGACAGCTTTTAATGTAATTTCGTTATTTGATACCTGTTAAAAAACTATCGATATTAACGACCGTCAACCGTAATAACAACCACTCTGAGTAGAAATGATTCACGTTTATTTTGAGGTACGATAAGCTGTGATCATTTTTAGTGTAGTGTCTGTATCGATTGTCAAAACGATAGAACAGACAGTTAAGACACCCCACGCTGACATGTCAGTAATTCGCCCCCAAAATTCGGGTTATTGAATTTTAAATGTTCAAAATGGCGGCTATTTTTCTCATAGTAGATATTGCCGCTATCTTGAAATAGCTATATTTGGTACTAGCCAAACTTAGGAATTAATTAAGCGTGAGGAGGCCTTTAAATTCAAGTACGTCGAGCAAATGCACGTGAGTCCACCATTTATTTTGTCAGTGATATCCCATATAAAATTGCCATTTATTTTATCTGGTACTTTCCCAGGGTAGATACTCCCGTTATCTTACAATGGCTGGTGTCGGTTACCCCAAAACCTAGACTAACTATTTAAAATTAATAAAGAGGCTTTAGATATGAGGTCAGTCGACAAATCTTAAAAAAAAATGCAGGTGGGTCCTCCATGTTGGCCTTTTTTCAATGATATCTCAATTTAATAATAATAATTTGTTGATTGAAGTTTTCAGGATAATAATTTGGCGATTTCAATATGGCGACTATATAAACATTGAGAAAGCATCAGTTAAGGAAAGCCATTATCTTCAAGCCATGTTAAATTCAATTTTTACGAATTTGGGAATGAGTTAAGGACGAAACAGGCTTTCAAATAAGGTGTCGCTGTCCCCGTGTCTTACATCAAAAATATAGTAAAAAATAGCGCAGCACCTTGAATGTGCTGATGCTTAATTATTTTATAGTTACCCAAACTAATCCAAAGCAACACTGGAACTCAGACTATTTTTGGAACATAAAAATATTATTCTTTTGGCAGAATTTGACGATAAATAAAGATGACTGGATGATGCCATCTTTAGACCTTATTTTGAAGTAAAGGATGTTGAATGCTTAAAGCTAATTTCATTCTTAATTCATCTTTAAATTTTGGAAAGACTGAATTTAAATCATTCAAAATGACGACCTATTCTTATTTGGTACTCTCTCAGACGATATATTGGAATGACTAATTTTGGTGTTGTCAAAACTTAGACTTTCATTAAGGATTAATTATCCTTTTAAGGTCAGCTGACAAATATAATGAAAATGCAGTTTAGTCCGTCATATTTATTTCTTTTAAGTGATATCTCAATTTAAGGGGCTCTTAACTAAATCTTTAGGTTTAAGTTCAAGATGGAAACAATATAAACATTGAGAAAACATCGGTAGAGGAAAGCCCTAATCTTGAAACCCTGCTAAATTTAATTACCACAATAGTTAGAATTAAATTAGAATAAGTGACACATAACTCCTTCTACTACTTAAAAAATAATTCAAAATAGCGCCCAGTCGCCATTTTGAATTCCTCGAGGCTCAATTCGGCACAAAAGATTTTTATAATAATTGTTAAAGGCGCATCGAGGTGCAATATTAACTAAAACCACCAAATGCACATTCCGTCATATTGAAATATATTTTCAGTGATATCCCATATTAAAGGATTCCTAAATTTTGAGACTAGCAAAATGCTCACGGAAATATAAACTTTGCGAACTCGTCATTTGAAAGGCTTAACACTATGGGATATATTGTCCTTAAAAGAAAATATCTACATAAAGAAATATCTTCAACTCTTAGCCTTTTTAGAAAGAAAAAATGGGGAACAATATTTCTTAGATAAGCTGATGTTGAGAATTTTTAATGGGGAAGGTGAAACTAGTTCTTTTAAAATCCTAGTTAATACCATGATTTGTTCTAATTAATGGTTGTCGTGTTTATCGAAGTGGTGGGTGTATGCAATGCAGAAAATGCGAGCCTACATATTTGAAGCTTCAAGACCTAAGGGACAAACGATCTTATTTTCGACTAAAAATCTGGACCAAATCGCCTGGGAATTTGTTTTCACGGCTAGTGACCAGGAAAGTGGAGCTATTATTGACATTATTAGGAGCCTAAATTTTGAAAGCAGAACAAATTACTTATAAAATATGGAAACGGAAAGTAATATTAGCAACCCGTTGATAACAGTCATTACATCCTTTCCCGACTTGCCTAATCCAGGGACGGATAAACTAAGAAGCAAACAATACGGCCGGACTACAAAAATTTAGTTCGATGGCAATTAAAAAAAAAACAGCCATAAGTATATTGGGAGAAGTAACTGAGGCCGAAAAGATATAACGTCTTCAGAAAACCAGCACAAAATTTTAAAATCGAGGACATCTGGAATAACGAATAAATATATTTTGGTTTGAAATATTATTACTACATCAACTTTATACGCTTGATGTAATTTTAAATTGCTCTAATAAATGACCCATAGCTTTGATTTTTATACTGTAATACGCAACTGACGGCAAATATTTGATTTCATCACTAGTTACGGAAAATTGAATTTTTCCTAACTAGCGAAAAAGGGTAATTATTTTAACTCTAATTAAGTTTTTCAAGTGTCGTTTTATATGTCCAAACTAGAAAAAATTGTGTTGTTATTAGGTAAAAACGTAATATAAATAATTATGCTAAATTGACGCCTAAACAGAACTTTTCAATTTTCAACTTCTAGGTACGTGTTTATCTCCCTTTTTTGCAAACACTTCATTATTAGCGTATCTGTAATTGTTCGTTTCTAAATGTGTCGTATTACGTTCTTTCACAAATTTAATAAAAGAGAAAAAGAGCCCTTAAGAACCAAAAGAAACCCGAGAAGCATCTCTACTAAATATTATAAAAAACCTGAATTGTTGTTCTGTGATATTTAATTATTAAGTCGTATTTAGTCTTAAATCTACTGAAATACATCGGCCCCCTTATACAATGTGAAGCTGAATATATTTTTGCTTAATTTTCCAAAAGAAACTTCAGGAATATTTTATATTATGTTGGATTATACAAACTTGACTTGAGATGTCCTACATAAAAATTATCGAGGTTTTACATATTGTAAGATGGAATTTCTAATATATTTTTTTAAAGTTATGTAACTTTTTGGAATAATGGTTCTTGTTTTTGTATCCAGATGCCTTATGGAATAAATTTAAAACAGTTGGTACTTAAGATATCACCATATTATGATCTTTCGACTAATATGTTTATATAAGAAATCAGTGAACACTTATTTGTATCAGAAGGTGCCTTCTTCATTTTCTACCAAAAAGTATTAGTTACACTTTTTAAACTACCTTTTTGCAATTTTCCGCATTATTTGGAGAGCGGTAAATGAGGCATTACGGCAGTAATGTAGCTATTACTGCACGTCTGTAGAAAAACAAAGTAGTAGCTAAAGAAGTATTCCTTCTGTTGAATTAGAAACACAATTGTAAAAATTCTATGTAATACGTGTTGTGCCACACTTGTTACATAATATACAATTCGCACATTACTTTTTCAAACAAAGTGCTTTGCTAATCGACCCATGCCTATTTCGATTTTAAAAAAGATAAATATATAATTATTATACGGTGAGTAGCTAAACTGTTTCATTGTTTTCTATGACGGTGTTACGCTATATTTAGGAAAAGAAACTTCGTAACGTCTGCCCGTACAAAGAAATAGAAAATGAATAGAAATGCCTACCTTAATCATCTATCAACACAATAAATGATATGAATGCAAATTACTGTACATAACAAGGTACCTTGAAATCTATAGTTCATGGTCGAATTGTTCACGCACTGCTATAATATTTGTACCTTTTTTTACGAAATGTAGTTCAATAGAACTCAAACTGGGGCCCGGGGGTCTATAACAAGTCCCCGAGTTTGCAGCAAGCGA